>JAXGGA010001090.1:0-169957 GCA_038373865.1 Uloborus plumipes
TGAAAATATCTGAGAAAGCTTCGTGTTAATATCAGTTACGCCCTGTTTAATTTAAATAAATAATGTTAGTAGAATAAGTAAAGTATAGGAAACAATTAAGTAATTCTACCAAAATATTTACTGTTATGTAAATGAAATATTTTTAAAGTTATTGTAAAAAAAAGTATATTTAAACAGGACATAACGCGACGAGCTTATTTTTCTTCAGTTACTGGTTATAAAATTATTAAACTGATTATGAACTTATTTCATTATTTATAAAGTGATAAATATGAAGAAAGAAGTCCTTAAAAGATTTTTAAAAAATTAAAGTATAAAAAAAACTATACTAAAAAGAAGCAAAAAAAAAAATAAATAAATAAATAAGTAAATAAGTAAAGAAATAAAAATAAATAACCCGTCGATTAACACATGTTGTACCTCAAAAACTGACTAACGCAAGTCCAGTATCATTACTTTTCAGGAGAGCGCAAAAAGCGTTTGTCTGATGCATACGAAAGATGGAATTCTGGCTCTTTTAACGGTGCTAAATAATTGTGACTGAATTTCTTTTGTAGAACAACGGCCTTATGGGTCAATGCGAAATACAATTCTACAAACATGTATAATGCAATAATAATCTGAAAGTCGTGATTTTTGTACTTACGCTGGGATGGCGCCGTGATACAAATATACAGGTACAGAAGTACAGATAGAAATGAAACTGTTAGTATTGCACGTTCACTGCATCATAAATATGATTACCCTCTCTGAAAAGCAAAAACAACTAAATAAATTTTAAAATTAATAAAAATATAAAATTTATAGAAAAACTCCATGCCTAATGAAATGCCAAACTGAGCAGCAACATTTTAAAGCGACGAATTTTAGGTCTGAAACTGCCCTTTTTATAAATAAGGTTAAAAAATACTAATACTTAGTTCGCATTGGAAAAAGAAAAGCGAAAAAAATAGGAGAGAGATCAGTTTTCATGCGACTGCTTTCCCAAAGTATCGCCGGGAGCGTGCTGAGCGCACGTGGACGTCAAGGTCGATCGTTGATAGACACGCGCCTCGCGTATGTTAATGAGGAGGGGTCGGTTAATATAGAGTCTGAATTATCCTTACCTAGGGCAGTAAACATTTATTTAAATTTCTTCGTAGCTCACCTATTAAAAGAAAGCAAAATACTCGGGGAGATTTTGCAGATGATTGGGAATTGGCTCAACAGCTGAATATTTGCCAGTTCCATAACTACAGTTTCTTTGAAAGAGTGTGCAGAATTTCTCAACCTTTTTTGACCTTCGACCGCTAAAAATTTCGCACATCGGTGAGGCGTTTTCTAGTTTCTTACAGAAAAAAAAAACATGAGGGATTAAAAAGGTTTGCTGTATAAATTGATTGCAAAAATTGTATAATAATTTACTTACAAAAATATTTAATCAGTTAAGTCAAATGATTATTGTAATTGTTAAGTAAGAAAAAAATCGTGAGCACTAAGTAAGAGAAAAATCGTAGAAATGCATGAAAAGTAATCTCAAAGCTGCAATAGAACTATAAAAAAACTAGAGTAAAGATGCTAAGCTCACATCGCCCATGATAATTTTTCCCCTCTGAAACTCAGCCGCCAAGTCTAACAGCATGTGTTCAGATGTGTTACCGTATCTAACCCTAGTCAATATCCTGATTGATCTTTCACCCCGCATTACCTTTCCCAGGTAGCACAAATAACCTTTAAACGTTTTATAAGCGTTTTTAAGCGGTTGTTACAACGTTAATAACCATTTTATCACCTTTAAAAAACGAAGTATGCTACTTGGGTTTTCTTTTCGCTAATATGCTGATTTTTCAACTTCCTCCTTAATTTTTTCACACCAGTGTATTCCTCGCTTAAACAGTTAAGCTAATCCTCACCGTGTTGAATATACACTGCAAAAAATAAATGTTTTTTTTACAGTATTTTACAGTTAATTTTACAGCAGTTTTACAGAAATAAACTGCAGAATGGCTATTTTACAACTATAAACTGTAAAATTGCGAGTTAATTACTGTGCATTTTACAGTTTTAAACAGGAACCTCTATTGCCAGTATTATACAGTTGTTTTAACAGTATTATACTGATGTTTTAACAGTATTATACTGATGTTTTAACAGAATAATACAGCTAATTTTATGGTAATAAACTGTAAAATTGCTGGTTTTACAGCCATAAACTGTAAAATAGTGAGTTTAACAGTTTATTACCGCGCATTTTACAGTTTTAAACTGATATCTATGCTTTCAGTATTATTACTTTAAAGCTAGCAGTTTATTTTTGCAGTGAGTCATCAGCGGATCAAGGTGCTAACAGCACCATTGAAAATTTTTATCGTTTTGAAGGGGTCTCGTACCTGGATGTCCTATTGAAGAGATGCCTTTGGAGGGGATGGGCACGCTTTGTTAAAGAGCGAAATTTCAAGACACTGGGGGTCAAGAAAAAAAAACGAGTTAAAAGCTTGTTACAGGTATTGCAGATGTCATTAGGTCATATAATGCTTTATTTTAAACAACATGTAAATAAAAATGTATCTTCATCTCATATTTTTGTCCAATTTTATTCACTAAATTCCGTTAAACTTCTATAATCTCTATATTTTAGAGTAAAGCATTTTATATCCAACATGATGAGTCACAGCAACAGCTTTTCCTTGTCTAGGTAAATAACGATGAATGAAGTTGAAATAAATGACCCAATCATCATTTTTTTAAGCCAACAGCTAAGAGGGGAGTTGTTTTGAAAAGAGAAATGATGCGAAAAGTGTTGCCCCTCAATTAAATCTTAAACCTGGTGCTAATTTGCAAACATCAGTGATTTTTTTCTTTTTTCTCTTCGTGCCTCTTCGACCGTGAAATAAGTAGGTTCGAAATAGGTGTATCTTGCTAAAAGAGCGGAATTAAGTTGTAAATATGTCAAGTTTTGGGGGAAGGGCTTGTCGAATAGTAGCCGTTAGTAAAAACGAGTGGTAAAAAGAAATGTGACATATGTATGCTTATTACAAAAAATAGCTGTTTTTCGCAATGTATTAAAATGATTAAGAAGTAGAACCAGCAATGGGTAAAATAACCCATTAACGCAACAATTGAATTAGATGAGAGGAGGGTAATATGGAATACCATTTACTTTTTTCAAAACAACTTATTGTTTTTTTAATAAAAATTTTTAAAATCATCATGAGTACATACTAAGACTAATTGTAATAAAATATGTTTTGTAAAAAAAAAAAATACTATTTATTTCTACATGTAAGAAAAAAAATTGTTTAAAAAAATTACAAATAGAGGCTAATATGAAATACTCAGCTAATATGGAATAGGTGGTGCTAACCATTGAAATACTAATTAACTTCATAAAGTCAGACCACAAATAAAAAAAATAAATAATGGAAAAAAAAAACTTTTTTACTTAAGTATGTAGCTATAATTTTTGACATTGAGTGTGAATCATTTCTGTTTCGAGTCTATTTACAGAAGTCACAGATGTAATCGTCTTGCTCTGCTCCCGCGCAGTCAAGGTGAGCCCACAGACAACAACTTACGCATTGAATCCAAAATTCACCTCATTGATCTTGAGATAATTTGCCGTCGCAAAAGATACATTCAGCGTCTTTGCGACCAAATATTGTAAGGTAAAAAACGACTACAGTATAAAAAACTACAATTACTTTAGTGTACATTACGGTTAACATCAATACTTTAAGTCATATGTGTACTAACAAATTAAAAATTTGAAAACTTACCTTCAAAATCTCTTGAGACTCAAAAACTAAACTTTTTTTTGTCGCACTCTAATGACAACAGTAAGTGGCGAACTCTTACTGCAATGCATCATGGGAGTCTTTCTTGAGTAGTTCATGTTATTTCCACGATATTGCAGCACCGAACGGAGTAAAAACCTCGGTATTCCATATTTCCCGACTATTCCATAATACCCTCCTCTCCTCTATATATAACTCCAAACAACTTTGAGAGGGAAAAAAATCTTCTGTTTACATCTTAGGTAGTTCAATAGTTACTGTTTATTTGAGACTGGGATCGTCTATGAGTATAGGAAAAGGTGTCAGTATTTTATTTTATTTATTTATTTATTTATTTTTTTTTTTGCACATGCACATTCTCTAGTTTAAAGTACACCCACGCATCAAGTTCCCTGTTATCACTCAGAGTACAGAGACATAAGGTCACGAAGTGTACACTTTTTCGTTTCTCTACGTACAAAAAGGGCCATTTTTTTGTCATCACTGAGGATTAGCCTTGCAACAAATGATCGATTAAAGTGATACATATTTATTACAAACTAGTTTCCATGGCGAAATTGTTACTGACCCCCCAGTGCAGGGAGCTAGGGGACCTCAAACATGACACTTTTTTTACTATCTTCGGCGAAGCTTGGCCGACCTTAACATGATCCCCCGATAGTCAGCTAGAGAACTTAAAATATATTTCAATTTGGACACTAAGTGTGGTGATGTAATCCAGGGGCGGCATTTCAGCATTTCGTTTGAGGGGGCAAGTTTGTTAACTATAAATTTAATCAGCATGGAATGAAATAAATTTAGAAAAATGAAACTATCGTGAAATGTATTTAATCTTAAGAAAAAAAAAGTTTCATTTAAACAATATCAGTAGCTTGATAAATTCAAAAATTCATCTGAGGAACTCAAAAAATTTCAAGATTTCTCATTTATGTACATTTTACGTGATCACTGATGGTTCAAATGATGCAAAACTTTATTACGAAAACTGTTCGTCTTAAAATTTCTTCACTTTTGTCAACTAGTATTGAGAATCAGTGAACTTTTTTATTTCCTTTTGCATATGATCATTGATTTGTGAATCATACAAATTGAGTTTACACGTTTCTTATAATTCTGCACAAAAAATTTGGGGGTGCGACCGCCCCCTCTTGCCCCCCTTATTTGCCGCCCCTGATGTAATCGTAAAAAATACTTTGCTTGATGCTCAACGCGCTGAGATAATAATTTTTTTTTAAAAAAAAGTCGATTTAAAAAAAAAAAAAAAACACTAAGTCGGGACCAATATTCGGAATTTTTACAGGTCCATAGAAAATTTTTTGGGGGAAAAGAAAAAATACATGCTTTCGAAAATCATCTGAAAAAACAACTGTAAAATTTTGAGCAAAATCAAAAATGGTATATATCTGACCTGCCTGACTATAGGAGTCAACACAAAATAAATATGTCACGCTCATTTACAACTGCAAAACAATTTTTATTTGTTGTTGTTTGCAGATAAAATAACCGTCACTTGTAAAAAATAATTTGCGATTAATAGATAAAAATCACAGAAACAGGACTCTGGGGGAGGGGTGGGGGACCCTCAAAATTTTAAGTTTTATGAAGTGTAGTTTCTTTAACAGCCATATCCACTATTACAACAGTAAACCTTTCACATTTGTCAGAAATCTCGTACCCTATATACGCAGTAAAAAAATTGAATCAAATCTTTAACACATGGCATACATTGTCCAGGATGCAACAGTATATAAATACGAAACCACTCACACACAAAACACGGCAGTAAAATTTCGTCAAAAGTTGAAACATTTGGAGCGAGCAAATCGGAGTAGAGACGTTTTTTTGTAACCCCATACCCAAGCTTTTAGTGTGATTACTAGAGCTTTCTTTATATTTATGACTTACCATTCGATTTTTTATAGCAGTTAAGGATTGCATTTGCCTTTCACCCGCAACAGTATGATACACTGGAGTCTATTTTTTGTGCCTTATTATTCGATTTGGTGCTTAATCTTAGCAATAATTCTCTCTTTGAAAGCTGTGATGAACTTCTTGTCAATACCATATACGTCATGGGAAATAGTTTCTGAGAAATAAATCATCTCGATATTGCTAACGGGTAATGGTTAAAATATATATATCCCTTGTTTCAAATTAATTTTTTGTAATGTTCGTTAAAAATGGGTAATGTATGTCAGCAGCTTTCAGAAAAATCAAACCAGGTTCGTGTGGGGTGACAAAGAGCTTTAAATATATGATTGCCATTTTTATTGTGACAATGAAAGCTCAGCACGTTTTCATAGCATACTTTTCCCTCATGAAAAATGGGCAGAAACAACTACATGCATTTCTTGAAACTAGTATTAGAATAAATAAAGCGGAATGGGCGATAATATTTAAGATAACTTAGCGTTTCCAAAATGAACAAATTTAAAATTATTTTCAAATTTACATTACGTAAATAAAAAACAATGTGATTTATAATTCTTTAATTTTCAGTAAATTTGTACTTTAAAAAAAATTGAATTTATATGTTTTTCACAATTACAAATTGCAATAGATGATGCATGTGTATAGACATGTGTTGGGCCGGTGAGCATCCGCAGGAGGCGGAGCAATGGGCATGGGCACCTACTCGGTGGCAAACTCCGGGGTCAACCTGAAAAACGACCCACGCGGCAACTGAGTTCGAAAACGAAAATAGTAGCAATTTTTAATTGATCAAAAAAAGAAAATAAATAAATAAAAGAAAAGAAAAGAAAAAAGAAAAATAAATAATTAAAAATAAATAATTAAAAATAAAATATAGAATATTTATCTGATGAAACAGATTCCACTTGATTATAAAACGTATTTTTGATCACATAAATGAGTACACATTGATCACATAAAAACATTTAATAAATAAATGAATAATTTTGAATACGTAAGCGAAACGAGCTATTTTAAATTTAACCAATCCATTTTGAATCGTCTGCATTTGAAGAGTTGTTAGAAAAACTGAAAATAAATGTAAGCTAAATATTAAACAAGTTAATACTGCACAGAATATTAGTATTTTTTCAATAAATATTTAAAATTTAGATTTCAAGAAATTTATAATTTTACCAATAGCAAAAATAATATTATTTAAAACAAATATTATAATCTGAGTACAATTTTTGAAAATTACTTGCATCATCATATACCTTAATATTCAGAGATAACTTACCCCTGACTAGAATGGACTACATGTGTTATAACCACACCAGGACCACATAGTTAAGATATTACCAGATAGGTGGTGCTAAAATCAAAGTAAATGTTTTAGAATTTCTTTTCTAACTCACTAGTACACTGTACACTGTACCCCACATTCTGCTTATTATACTTTTGTTTTGATTTTTCTAAACTAAGTGTATTTGTGTAAAAATTGTAGAAATACATAACTAACAAGCATTTATGTAATGAAATTATTAATTTTTAGTCAATTTTTTAAACACAATTGTCACCTTCACCGTTCATTAATGCGTTTTGAATGTACTGTTACGCACATCATAAGTACTACCATGCCTTTTGTGATGTTTTTATTGTGTTATGACGTATTATTTATTATACAGCATTTTTGCTTAGTTTAAAACGAAACAAAATATCACTTTAAATCGATTTTTAAATTAAAAATTAAAGTGGAGAATCATTAGGAGTAAATATTTAGTATTTGGTCATATATATTACTTACTCAAAAAATCATGTTGCTCCTTATCCTAATGATCAATGCGTAATCGGTCTAAGTCGTTATGGGTAAAGGGAATGGATTTAATTGGGCTTATCAAGGCCGGAGTCCAATCTATCATTGTTCCGAGAGAAGATGGTTCCTGAAAGATTTCTACAGCAAGTTGGGAAAGCGTACGTGCGTTTTTGAATTAATAAAATACTAGGAAAACTGCTGTCTGGCATTTTTATAAGTTACGTAATTGTTTCAAAAACTGATTCATTTTATTTTGTCAAGTATAGCTTTTTTAGGGCAGCAGTATAAATACGGATTTCTATTTCGTGTTTTTCTTGAGCTACTACTGGCTGCAATATATTAATAAAGTTAATTTAACCAAATTTCATTTTTAAACCAGTAATAGCAAACGTTTCAGATCCTCATTTTAGAGGCTAAGAGGATGATTGTACAAAAAGCACCAAAATATTAGAGCAATTGAAATATTTAGTTTTGAAGAAAGTATTTTCTAGTATTTATATTAACTAGTATTGGAATTAAAAAAATAAACATTACGATTAGAGATGCTACGAAGCGCAGTTTGGCCGAAGCATCGAAAACCAAAGCTTTGGCAAGCTAATGGCCAAAGCTGCACATATTGAAGGTTTAGCATTGAATGCATTATAAATTTATATAGTATTATACTGTACTCCTAATGTTATAATATTCTTAGTACTACACAACATTTTTAGCTTATTGTCTCGTTTTTAAATTGATTTCATAAATTGAAGTATTTATTTTGTTTTACAGTGGTAGAACCAGAAAAGCAGATATCTCTAGCTTTTTTGTTGTAAGTAAGTGACATGAAGCATTATTTGAAATATGAAAAGCTAAGTTGATGATTATAATAGTTAAGTTGATGATTATAATAAAACCAACCATATGATCAAATAATAAACCACAGAGTAATTTAACAAGAAATAAGCTGTTATTTACATTATATCTTAATTATATAATAGATATCTGAACATTCTTTGTTGAAATATTTTGAAATTAAATTTAATTTGTTAGTGTCATGCGCATTTATTCTTCCTAACTTATTATTCGGTATTAATCGTTTTGATAAAATATTTTTTGCGTTTAATTTTGGAACTGTTTGTTTGAAAAATAATTAAATTAAAACTAAGTTTTTTTCTAAAGTAATGAATAAAATCTATCCTTATAATAGCTTTCATTAAAAGTTGATGTGCAAGAAACGAATACTCGAATCATATTTTGCTTTATAAGCAATTAATAATAACAATTCAGCTTCGATTTACTTTTTGTAATTTCTCACGATTTTTTATAGTTCTAGACTATTATTAATAATCTTAATCACACAATGAGTAAAATTTTGTCAACAGATTAATAAATTTTACAAAATGTGAAATTTTATACCTGTAACGCTAGCAAATGAAAATGCTTTAAAAAAATGACAGATGTTAAAATTTAACATTTTTTGTCTTTCAACACTAGAAATGTTTAAGTCTAGATCTATTTTACTAACTACACTTTAAA
Source organism: Uloborus plumipes (assembly GCA_038373865.1). Lineage (NCBI taxonomy): Eukaryota > Metazoa > Arthropoda > Arachnida > Araneae > Uloboridae > Uloborus > Uloborus plumipes. The sequence continues at coordinate 9,016 of JAXGGA010001090.1, forward strand.
GCAATAAAATCGGTTTATATAATTATTATATAGCTATTGTAACTTAATGAAGCTTCCCAAGTAGCATCAACTCATCGGATTTTGCTCGGCCGATCATCGAACTCCTCGTAAACTGATCCCGTAACGCACTATGACATCGTTCCGATCAGTATCCGAGCACGGTTTTCGATGAGCTACTTTTCATCAGAAAGCGATATCCTTCCAATCAACTTTTCCGACGAAAATAAGCCTAGCATCCAAAATTGATCCTAAATTCATCGGCACGGGACTGCACTGTTCGTAAATTGCTCCAAATCTCATCGTGTTTCGAGCAAAACTCACCGGATTTTGCTGCTCGGATTCTATTTGGCCGATGAGAATTTCATCGGGTTTCGATGAATGGCCGATCATCGGCCGATGAGATGATGCTGCTAGGGTTATATATTTCATAACTTTCAAGTAAAAATAATGTTCTGTAAATTATAGAATAATTTCTGGTTCTAAGGGGTCAATATGCGCAATAATATGAAGCGTATATAGTTTTCTTCTATATTTTACTAATTGGTGTAATTTGTGCAACTTAAAGGACAGTATTTTATGTAATTATAAGTGTAAAATGAGTATTCAGTTTTAAAAGGACAATGTGGCCGAATCACACCTCATGGTTTTGCCAGGCCGAAGCTTCGGCTTGGCCGAAACTTCGTTCGATCTTTAATTACAATACATGTAGCTTAAATCTGCGTAGTTGTTAGAACATTTAAACATACAACGATTGGAAAAAATTGTATTTTAAGAAAGTAAAATGCATACGTTTAATAACGTGCTTTTGCATACGTTTTATGTTTTACATATTACTTAACATTTTCGCTACTTAATTGTCCTATTCATAGGTTTAATAACAAGCTCAAGGTCTCCCCAGTGCCCCCCCCGCACCTATTGTTTTCCGACTTAAGTGTTTCGAAACTGTACAGTAGATTCTGCATGTCAATTTCAAGTAGTAAAAACTTTTTTTCCCAAGACATAGCAATATATATTTCGCATTACATACGACTTTTTTTGTTTGAAAACACATTGTCCTAAAGCATTTCTGTTGTTAGTTCCCTTCATTTATCTAAGTAGTTTTAATTAGGCATGTTTGGTGCCCAAGGACGTAAGAACAAGCTTGTTGTTTTGTGAATCAGTGTTGTGCTGTAATCAGTAAAAGTAAAACCAGGTGTAAAGTTAACCCTCGTGGGTCCCTCCCATTTCAGTTACACTCAAGACCCTTGGGGTCATAAACGACCCCAATGCTTCCTTTAATTAATTTATTATTATTAATGAATGTTACATGCATTATTTAAGTTCACACACTTTTGAATGCTAAAAAAATAAAAATAAAAAGACACAATCAAAGTAAAACTTAGTTTATGCATTAAAAATTAAAATTTTAGAGCAAAACTTACAATAACTGTAGATTTATTTACAACTATTACAGACTTCAAAAAACATGATTTTTTGCAAGTAAATTCAAACACTTATGACATTTCTCGATGCATTTTCTGTCTAGTTCTCTTGGACAAAAGTTGCAACGTCCTCTTTTTTTGGCATTCTGGGGAAGTGACCCCAAGTGTCTTGTGTGCAAAAAATGCAATTCGGGAAAAATAAAACACGATAATAGCATTATTTTGAAGAGAAAACTAGAAGAATAAAAGCCACAAAATGCCATTCAAATCAAATGGTTGATTAACAAGATCTATTAAACAGAAATTGCATTGGGGTCACATATGACCCCAAGGAACCCACGAGGGTTAAATGTTTGAAATGTTTCTCGAAGAAAGTGTCCCCAAAGAAAAAATCAAAAACGTCTTGAGAAATGTAAGAATATTATTTTGTTATGCTTGACCTTTCATGGCATAGTGTGCTCATACAAGCCTTCACTCACTATACTAGTTTTAAATTTTACCAATATTTGCATACCTTTTTACTCTATAAAATGGCAATTTTGTTATTTGTTACTCTTAACAAGCATTACAGCCTGCCATTTCCTCCCCAGGATCTCTTTTACGACGTCTGTAAAGTTTTGATGCATTTTAAGTCTTTGACTGGTTTTAATGAGTTTTTGTTTGTAAGAAAAGCAGTCGAAAACTTTGTACAATTAATGAAGTTAAAAATGCAAGACAACGTGTCTACAAGTACAAATAAAAGCATTAAAAAGAGTTAGAAAACTCTGGCAAATAGCTATTTCGGGGCTATTATAAATAAAGCCCCATCATCAGTGCAAAAAGATAATGGTTCACTGACACCAGTCAAGTGAACCAGGAATGCAAGAAACGTGAGGGTAAATAAACAGAACAGAAAGAGTAGGTACGCAGAAACTATTACGTCATGGACCAAACACGACAACTGCGCAACAAAGACCACGTCACAGACGAAAAAGTTTTTAAATAAGAGATTTCCAAATGTTAGGGAAAGGAGGGGTGCTAGACAGATCATTGACAACTAAATCAGAATTTTTCTAGATATAATAGGATTCCCAAAAATCTAAATCAAAAATCGAAGAACAACTATGGATAATTTTTGCAGAGGAAAAATCAAAAATATGGCCACATGACCAACAATGTTGGGCAATGAGTTTTTGTTGTCTAAACATTTTAAATTTATTCATTTATTTCTGTTTATATATATTTTTTAATTAGCAACATTGTAGACGACAAAAATGTATTTCTCATGTATTTTTTAATCAACACAGTCGAGCATAGTCAAAACGAGCTCAAAGAGACCTCTGAACGTGCACTGCAAAAAAAAAAAAGTTGTTTTTACAGTATAATACTAGCAGCAAAGACTCCAGTTTAAAACTGTGAACTACACAATATTAAACTGCAAAACTAGAATTTAACAGTTTATTACTGTAAAGCAGCAATTTTAGTTTATTATCACAAAAGTAGCTTTATTATACTGTAAAAACAAGAGTATAATACGGGCAGCAGTGGTTCCAGTTTAAACTTGTAAAATACCCTGTAATAAACTGTAAAATTAGCAATTTTACAGTTTATCACTGAAAAATTATTGTACTGTAAAAACAGCATTCATTGTTTACAGTGTGTAGTTCGATTGAGCAATAATTTGGTTTGAGCTTGTTCGAATTAACTGTGTGTTCATTCAATTGTGTTCATCTTTTGGAACAAATGCTTAAATAGCTAACGTTACAGCTGAAATATCACCCAAGACCCACCCTTCCGGTTAACTACAACTTCAGTAAAAACTGAGGACACCAGAGCAATGTTCCCCAAACTGTTTTGGCCACTGAATTTTTAGAGCTTCACATTTACTTCAAATAACCCCATTCCGGTTATGATTAAATGACAAAAGGTTAACGTTGTGGAAATCAAATGCTAATCATTCGCTAGTATAATTATTTATTTCAATGTAGAAGAAAGTTGGGGAGAAAAGTTGAGCTAGGGCTCCGCTGACCACACTTTGGGAATCTCTGCCCTGCAGTATAATGCATTATTTTGTAATATTTCTAGATTCCAGTAGCAAAATTGAGCTATCAGACAATGCACTACACAATTACTACTTCAATAATAATCACTATCTTCTTCCAGATACCAAAAATCCGCACAGCTTTTATTAGTACTCACATATTATGGCAAGTTTCGCCTCTGCTCATCGTCTATTTCTGTTGAGAATATAATACAGTTTGAAACGAGATTCTAACACTAACCTTAAGATTTCTATCATCTCTGGGAACGGTTTTCCGGCTTCCGGAGTTCCTTACAATTATTTGGAAATATTTCCGTGGTAGAGCGCGGTTTTAATGACTTAGAGATATTCTTGCTTGAGATCATTTTGAACATCTATCGACAAATTGCTGATTAGGGGATTAGGATCCTGTTCGTGCAAAGAAATAATCAAAGGAGAATAAAATAAATCATAGATCGCCGTATATCAATATATACTATCAATACCTTTTAAGAACTAAATAAAATAATTTGTTTGGTACTAAAGTCATCACTTATTGTTTCTATCTTGTGACTAAATAAAAGCAATTTTTACTTTTTCTGAAAGTATTTTTACTCACTTTTCTGTTTTAGAGTGTTCCCAATTTTTTCCCACTCGCTTAGTTAGAGTATTGGAATTAATGTAAGGTTCATAATACAATTTGGTGATTAAACAAAGTGGTTTGAATATCGAAACGTTTCAAAAATAAGACGAAGATTTATTGAATTCGGTGTTGAAATTAACAATTTTAATGGAACTTTGTCTTAAGTCATTCAAGTTTCATTAGTTCTCTTTTGTTTATGACCACAGTTTTTCTTTTCGTCCATAAATCTAATAGCTATTTTCCAACTTCAAATTTAGTCTTGGCTGTGATAGGAGTTTTGCCTTAAAGTGAACAATGCTTTAATTTTAATGCGTAATTTTATGTGAGCATTGTTTTGCGTGTGAAATATAACTATGTATGCAGATATTGCAAGAGTTTTTATAAAGTGCGAAAACACGCATTGACATTTTTTTTTCGAAGAGTTAAATTCAATTTGGCAGAGATAAATATTTTTAAAAAAGAAATGATGAGATAAGGAAGAAACGAATAGACGCGTACTATATTGATTTTTACCTTTAAGTATGCTTAACATTTTTAATTGAGAAAAATTAATTAAAAAATATTCAGGTGCTTCTTTACTTGTCTCAAACGGTGGAGAATTATTTTTGAAGATAAAAAGAGCGAACTTGATCGAGACTTTTTTTTTTTTGCTTACAGAAGCGTTGAAAATATCTTTGTATACATGTGTCCATGGATAGAAGTATAATTTTACATTACATAAGGTTTGAACAACTAGAATAATTCAAAAAAGAAAAATCGGAATACAAATTTATTCCAGTGGCAGCAATATTTTTGATAATTTATTCCAGTTCCGAAACACATCTCAGAACATTTTGGCTTCTCTTTCGATCATAGAAACCATTTTTCGGGACTTTATCATCCCTGGATCAGATGCTTTCCAACATTTATGGTAAAGTTGCGAAGTTGAGTCAGGTAGGAATTAGAGGCAGGCTTCGCTTGGCATTTCACTTTGCAAGTACCGAGTGAGTTTAATAAAGTGACACGAGTAATGAACTCGTGATTTATTGCGGACCAGCGGACTCAGACTGATTGGATTGCGAGGGATGCACCGATTGCTACAGGCCATTGCTCTGATTGGGGATCACTCGTCAGAGGTGTAGGGCATGGAGAACTGATAAGACAAAATGAGGTCATTACCAACACCTACAAGCATGTCATTAATTATATATGTATTTAATTAAATCATTCTGACGTATGCTAAATGATTGACAACGCGATCTGGAAGAATCGTGGAGCATTTTCTCTTGGCTTCACGAGATTTTTAGCTTACGTGTTTGAGCAGTCGGTCACAAAAGTTTTTGTTTATATAACTCTGGTTGGTTTTTAAGACGCAGCATTTTCTGGAAGAGGGAAGGGGAGGGACGGTACCTCTGTATCAAGGAAACTGCTTTTCAATCAATCTTAATTTCATTTTGGCGCAAGAAACGCTAAGGCTCTAAATCGTACATGTGCTACTGTTATTATGAATATTGCTGAGTATACGTCAGTCTTAAATATTTGAGGATTTTACCTGTCCCTCAACCTAAATACTTTAGTTTTGTCACATCGTTGTTCTTATACTATATTCCAACTAATACATCTGGGCAGTTCCTGGTAGTAGACATATCGCGGATCTTACTGTTGCACAAAACACCCTGTACTGTGAGAAAATTACAAAACGCCCCATGTTATTTTCAGGTAATGTTTCAGGATTTCACAGGTTTCCCGAGAAAAAAAAAACAGTATCTAAGAAAATAAAAAGCTTCCTGAGTAGCTGCAAATTTCATGAGAATGCAGGACTCTCACTATTGTGAAAAATATTTTAAGTCAATGTGAAGAATAAGAATGGCAATGACAGTTTTGTTTTCTCCTTTCTATATTATTTGAGCCTCAAACAAGGACAAAGTGCAGTCTCTGAATACTGTTGTTTTAAAAGAATTGCATACAAATAAGATGTTCAATGTTTGCTTGTAACTCTACCTTGACTTCAGACATACTATTTGCCAAAACGTTTTACAATCTTCTCGGTAAATCAAATGATGATCAGCTATAACGACAAACATATCCATGTTTTTGGAAATTTCCCTTTTTATTCAAGAAATATCACTGTCTTTTACTAGGAAATTTTCTTAATTCTACAAAAAGATTCTAGGTTGATGTCGGAAAGTTTACTGACTTTAAGCGGAACACTTATGCTTCTTTTTTTTTTTCTACTGATATTTCATTGACAGAAATTAGACAAACTAGCTGCCCAATGCCCATTATTTTCTAGGAATGTTCCTGAAGTTTTTTCATATTTTAAATTCGTTACTTAGCAAAAAAAAATATTTTAACGTTATTTCTAATAATGTTTAAAATTTAATTTCGTTATATAGAATTACAGACGAGAGTCGATACATAAGTTCGTGCAATGAAACTAGGATCTAACACACTTTGAATCTTTATCGGGTGTCTCGTGCGAAAAATTATACGTCTAAGAAAACAGAAATACCCAGCTTTCTTTATCATTATACATCGTCAGTGTTCAGTGTGAATACTTTTCCAAATATATTTTCGAATTCTTAAACAAGACAAATGACTTCGCTTAATGCAAATATTTTATGAGTCAGCTGAGAAGTTAAGTGGGAAATTCTGGCTGCGGTAGTGCATGGCAAGATCACATGCTTTACAAACATATACTGACATGAAACCACAAGAGCACCTCGTGGTGGTATTTGTTTTCGGTGACCAATTACAGGACTTTTGTTTAATGAACAATTTCCTAATTTCTGGATTTGTTTTTGACAAGTTTATTTTAGGGACACATAAAAGGGTTTGTTCCTGCTCCTCTCTGTTTTTGAAATATATTGTATGTTTTTTTTTTCCAAACTTTCAGCTTCAAAAAGTGTCAGTCTTACTTTTAAAAATTTCGGCCGCATGCCTTTGATGACAACAAAATACGCCGAATTATGACATTCAATATAAAACTATAACAGCTTTTAAAAAGTCATAGCTGTCGCTTTTCTGTCAGGAAACCACACAGAGAAACAAGCTATTATATTATGAAAAGCGTGCTTTCCTTTACAAAAGTGTAGCCCATCAATCTGGCACCCCACGCTGGGTGTTGGCACCACGCCCCGCCTACCCAATCAAATGACTGAAAATCCATAAAGAATAATAATAAAAGTGCCGAAATGCTCTATCTACAAAGGGTTATACATTTCCCCATAAGTTCGGGACTCAACCTAAGCGGGAATAGGGAATAGAGATTGTCAAAACAGCTTTATTTTGCACACAAGGCTTCTCAGCTGTGATATCATAAAATAAATGTTTGTATCTATCCGGGAAAAGTTTTAGAAGGAACGTATAAGATCTATTTATTCCGCGTACATAGATCGGTAGGTGATTCCCTGAGAGGGTGTTACAGCCCTCTTGGGAGAAATAGACACCAGGGGAGCTGAAGTCTGGAAATAGCTTTGAGAGGAGATTGTTCCCTAAATCGAACTTTTTTTTATAATGCTTTTACTGTACATGCTCTATCTTGCATGGGCGAGACAAGCTTTGTAATCAATGCCGAAATATAAAATTGAATAATAGCAATTATAAAGTGACTTGTTCATAAAATAGATAAACTAATTTCAATTCTGAACTTAGGTAAGTAGTATTCTGCAGTAGAAAAGTAAGGTCTCCTGAAGTGGGTTTTTGAAATATTATAAAACACGCGTTATGGATTCCACACTAATTTTTTTTTAGAAATTGATGCTTTTTTTTTCTTCCCTTATTTTTAGAAGAAACCAAGTAGGCAAGAATGAACAATAAAGAAAAAGTACAATGGATAACAAAAAAAAAAAAAAAAAAAAAAAAAAAAAACCCTAAAAAAATATATATTCCAAAATTTTAAATTAAAAAAAAAAAAAAAAAAAGAATAGATTATTATTACAATGGAGCATTTCTTACTGTATGGATTTTCTTATGATTGATATAGTATTATGGTTTATGGTAAAATTTGAAAGTATTCTGAATTATTACTGTTCTTTTTGAAGATAGAATATTTGAAGAGATAGCCTGAAATTAAGGCAAAACTATAGCATTTAGAAATATGGGCTATATATTATAGAATTTCAAAAAGAGATAAAGGAAAGCTTCCAAATAAATAAATAAATATGAATAAATAAATAAAAAACAAAAATGGTTCTAAACCTGTAGCGATTCATTATAGCGAAAACTTTAATTTGTCAAGGAAAAAATCCATTTTCTTTTTATTTTTCATATTTGAAACAAATAGAAGTAGTTCTTTTGATTTGGATCTCAATATCTAAAATCCATGCAGGGGGAAAATAGAACCCATTCTTCACGGTCGGGGGAATGAACTCCGCGATGAAAGGACCCATAAATTACCCAACGCAAGTCCCCCAGTTCAGGGCCTCCTTTCTGGCTAATGTTTCTACAGCAGGGATTCTCTTTATAAGGGGTAAATTAAATGTTCAAGCGTATATAATGGATCTTTCTACTCCATATATTCTTACAAGAAACAGACCCCGAGATAAAATAAATTTCATATAAATTTCTCACTTTTTCTGACATTTTTAAATTTTTTTTTCATATTAATGTGTTCTTTATTCATAGTAAATGTTTTATGATTATTTTTATGTATGATTTTATGAATACTTTCTGCACACTTTTGGTGAAGCTAGCTGGGATTTCGGGAGTGCTATTTGAGTTATTCATATTTTGCTGGCTGCCCACATAACACCAAAATCTTAACTATTTTTTGTTCTTTAATGAGTAGAAGTATTTTGTCGATAACTTTAGCTTCTAGACAAAACCTGTACTAATTTGAGAAATTGAAATAAAAAGAAAAAAACATGCAATTTTTTTGGAACTCTTGAAAAATCCGCAAAGCATCGTTGACTTTATAATTGAGGTATGGAGAGACAAAACGATGTAAGTGGATTTCTTTAAGTTTGGAGTAGAAACGCTTGGCATTTGTACCCTCTGTAGGTTTTCATTCACTTTTTTTCTTTTTAAATTGCGCTCTATAACAGCACCTAATAAGGCTACTAGTACTATGCCTTGGCGCAAAACAGATTTTAAAAATATCTCACCGGTTGTACTAGTTACAGGGCGGCTATGAAAGAAAGTAAGCGATAGCTACAGAAAAGACAACACATTACCTATTTATTGAATAACTATACGATTGCTATTTAATATAAACAATACTCGTAATGTCTATCATCCCCGACTTGAGTGTACTATAGCTTGCTCCAAACCTGCACGAGCAAGTGAAACTGGTGCTATTTTTAGTTTCGTCTCATCGCTGCATCGCTTATGTTAGAAAGTAAGCGATACCTACAGAAAGACAACACATTACCTATTTATTGAATAAGGATACGATTGCTACTTAATATAAACGGTACTCGTTATGTCTATCATCCCGGCTTGAGTGTAATATAGCTTGTTCCAAACTTGCACGAGCAAGTGAAATTGGTGCTATTTTTAGTTCCGTCTCATCGCTGCATCCACAAAGGGCCACGGTGTGATGTGCCATGTATGGCCATTGGAGAGGTATCTGGAGTTGCGAGCACACTGTGTAATCGGCTTTATAAAACAATAGTCGGGTACGGTAGAGATTTCAAACATCTTGTTTTTTAAATATTTCTATCTTTAATCAACAAAATGGGATTCATGTTCTTGCCCATCTTGACTTTTTTCCATAAAATATCTCACTTTCTTTCACGTTTTTTTTTGAACTGCCGGCCAACTCCAAAATTTTAATTTTGACACTTATAAAGAATTTTTGCTTCGGTTCACTTCATGTGCTGTCAAATATTTTTAGTTCATTGCAGTAACAGAACGATCAGTTTTTTTTTTTTCCCTCGGTGATAATTTAAGACTTTTTAAGTAAAGGTACTCGTAAAAAAAGGAAAAGGTCAAGATTTTAAAAAAATATTGGTAGAATCAAACCAGCACAAAAAGTGTTCGGATATTTTTGTAGTAGCAAACCGCTCAAATGACGCGATTTTAGATTAAAAATGGTGTATGAAAAAAGTTGTGATTTGAAAGTTAGCGAAAATTGTAAAAGAAGTTACGAAGAAAGAAAAAAGAAAGAGAGAGACAGGGCCGTCATTTCAAGTTTTTCCAGGGGGAGGGGGGCAATGGGTAAAAACACAATACAATTTCACCAGAAAAAAACAAAACCACTCCCACTTATACGTAAATACACTAATTTCTCAAAGTCAGGGGGGGGGGCAATTGACACCCCCCTGCCCCCTAAATGATGGGCCTGGAGAGAGAGAGAGAGAAAAAAGAGAAAAGCTCCAGAGGGAAATACAAGAAAGTTAACTTATTATTTTAATAATGATGAATAGCAAAATATATTCAGAGATCATGAATCGGGGTTTTAGGTAAGAAAAACTAGTTTTTCTTATTCATTTAAACATTTTTAAAACGAATTTCTAACACAATCAATTCGATATGTAGTTCACCGAAAAACGAAAAAAGCTTTTATAAAAAGAAATGCCTGAATGAAATATTTCTGATTCAAATAACTAACTTATCTACCGGTAGAAAATCAATAGCACTGCTCTTGATCAGCTCTCCAATGTATTAAGGTCACCTACTCAGTCCGATAACAGCCCCATCTTTATTTCTAAAAGAATAAGCCCCTTGGAAGGAAAGAATATTAGTATATAACCCCACCTAACACGAGCTTACTTATTATACATCTTTCTTTCGCAATGTCTTCCATGCTAATCCGCCGAAAGACCATTCTCTGCTTTATTTTGTTTTCTTAACGTCGTGTATTCAGCCACGGATCACTTGCTTCCAACAATTTGCGTCTCCCAGCGTGTCAATAAAAGAAGGGAAAAACACTACTAACCAATAGAAAGAGCAGAAGTACGATTCATTGGGGATAAATGCTTTCCAAATAAGCTTCTTTATTTTTCGAGTCTTCGGCAATGAGCTAAAAACATACAGTGATGTGCATAAACCAGCAAAATTATGTTTTGCTACCATTTTCGGTTTGGCTTTCACGGGAGTGGGTTGTCTTTATTATTTACCATTTTTGCCAAATCATTCCTCAATTCTTACAAAATTCATATACGATGCTAACATATTCCGAATCATTTTTTGTTTGTCACTCTAAAAATTACGCTCAAACATCAATGGTAACATATTAATAAGAGTAAATAGGCAGTACTAAGAGGTTGTCCATAAATTATGTCACACTTTGCTCTATGTGTTTCATTCCCCCTCCCTTTTGTCACAACATCACCTTATATCTTGTCACACGTCTCGCTATTTTTATAACAATATAAATATTAAAAATGTGCGATGATAAACTTCTTGTTACCCCCCACCCCCCGAAAAAAAAGCGTAACATCTATTGTGGAAGCCCGTATTTTTTTATTTTTATGTAAATACAGCCATATAGATGAGCATTCGTTTACAAAATATGATAAACTTATAACAAGTAAGGAAAATAAATAATAAGAGCTAAGTTGAAAAAATGGACATATATGTGTGTTCTGCCGTGCGAAGCGCAAAAGTGGTAACTGCAGTTGAGCTCAAACTGAGATATTACTCTTTAAAGTTTTGCGCTACCATGTATTTGATTCAGATGAAACTTTTTCAGAAATTTTTAAAAAATATTTCCCGTTCTCATCTGACCATATAATTTTGTATTTGGGTAAAATACGTCACAAAGAGCCGCCTGGTGGCGATAACTCAATTTTGCTAAAAAGTACAGATACCACTTCTGTGCTTAGCACGGCATTTTTAGATTTTGCAGTGCGATATTTTTTACGATCCTATAAAAAAAACCCAAATAAAATGTAAAATAACACATTTAAATTTAAAAGCAGAGATTTTTAACTGCGAACTTGACTGTTTGAAAAGTATCTACTGGAGGAAACCTCAATAAACAGCTACAATGATCTTGTTCTTTTTTAACAAAAAATCCCTATACCAGAAAACAACTTGACGCTAAACGTCACTACGCGCGGAGCCAATAAGAGCTCAGAAGCAGTTAAGGATCTCCTCTAATTCGCCAAGTAGGCTGTAACGTTTTATCTAGCTCGTTTTTCATTGACTGACGTCACGCTGACGTCACGACGCAAGGGTCAAGAAACCTTGCAGCGTATTATAAGCAACTCTCAATTTTACATATTAAACATTTGCAAATGGAGCAAAATAACAAAAAGCTTTAAAAAAAAAAAGTGGGAGATAATTGATGTAAGAGCACACATAGTGTGGGTGCGTGTGTGTGTTGAGTGTGTGCGTGTGTTTTTAGTAATTACTTCAAAAATGGATGGAACTGTCAACGAAAAGATTCAGCGGTTTTATTGCTCTCGGATCAACAATCCCCAAATTATTTTAGTTGTTTAAAATAAGCGTTTGCATATGAAGCAAAAATTAGAAATTCAAAAATGCAGAGAGGTAATTGCTGTAAGAACATTATACGCTGCTATTTTAGCAAAATATATCAAAAAATGCAAAAATGTAAGAAAGATAATAATTAAAAATAAATAAAAACACCGCTGCAATTGAACGGACAGTGTTCAGTAGCAATGAAAATGGTACAACTTCAACTATCCTGGTGCTCTTATACCAATATTTTCCCAAGAAACTCGAAGTTGCATAAAATAAGAATTTGTATCAGGGGAAAAAATTAAGAAAAAAAAAGCTGAAAGATAATTGCTGCAAAAACTTCAAATACTGTTCTTTTAGTACAATTACTTTAAAAATGCAAAAATGTAAGCAGGAGTATGAAGGGCAACAAAAGCTTTAATTTGAATTTTTTATTATAAATAAAACGCGAGGAAATCATAAGTAAGGGATTCCAGTATACATAGAAATCCCTTGACAGCGTTAATCCAAATATAATGAGAGCGTTTCATTATGAAAAAAATTAAAAAAATCGATTTCAGTATGCTTTCAAACTAAAACTTATAATGCGATGAATAGTCACTTTATTTAGTTCAACTTAAAATTTGGCAGTTTTATTAAAAGTAATATTATCTATTTATTGGACAGTTTTACTTCAAAAGAGATTTAACAAAATAATGTATTTTTTTGATGAAAGTTAAAAATTATATCACTGCCGTTAGTATAAAACCAATTTTACCAAACAAAATGTGTCATTCTTCAAAATAGCAGTTAATTAAAGTCAAATAATTACTCAGAAGTTTATGCTAATGTTTTAGCTTGCATGTAACATTGTTATTATTTGGAGATAATCTTTTCTTTCCGTATTTATTGTAACAAACTCATAAACTGTCATTTAGCTCCATTTAAATAATATAAGCTTTAGACATAGGTCTACTTTCATAGGTTATAAGCTTTAGACATAGGTTTTTTTTCCATATTTATTGTTATAAATTCATAAATTGTCATTTAGCTCCTTTTAAATAATATATGTTTAAGACATAGATCTACTTTTCTTTCAAGGCAGAGTTTTGTTTTCAAGTTAATATTTATTTTAATGTACTCAAACCTGTTTTTGTGTGTGTGTGTGTGTGTGTGTGTGTGTGTGTGTGTGTGTGTGTGTGTGTGTGTGTGTGTGTGTGTGTGTGTGTGTGTGTGTGTGTGTGTGTGTGTGTGTGTGTGTGTGTGTGTGTTTTTGCATTTACACATTTTTCTTTTTTTCGCTTTCATTGCGACATGTTTTTAGTTATCATGCTTGACGAATTATAGTGCTTTAATACTCGTTAAGTTATGTGAATTTTCTTATGCAATCTCTACAGCCGCATAAAAACAGGCCGCGTAAAAACAGGTTTGAGCGTACCAACATTTTTGAAAAATCTAACTGCACACATAGGGCCAAACTCCACATTAACGTAAAGCAGAGACGTAAAATGGATTTAAATAGTTTTCCTATGGAAAGTAACCAGATTTTCGGTTTCTGCCTTCGATTTCGGTCGGTTTTCTGCTGATGTGGCCCCGGCCCATACCTTATTTGCTTCTATGGAATCCAAGATAATTATTTTGAATTTCTATTAAATGTTCTAGCTCCAAAATGTGATTTAAATTCTAAGAATTAATTACTAAAAGGATATATGATCTTGTATAGTGTTCAGTATCATGCCTCCCAAATTTTTGGTTTCCCGAACTCTTGCTCCCCCTAGTGCCCATGCTTTAATTGAATCGTTAACTTCAGAACCCCGTCAAGTGCACTTTTTAAAACTTTTGAAATCCTAAAAAAACTACCCAAACAAAGCTTTTAACTTGGAAAAGAAATGAAATTTTTAAAACTAATCGTAAGCATTATTTAAATTGCAAGACGACAAGAAACATTTTGTTTATTTTAAGTGAACAAGTTGTATAAGTGAACTTGACGGGTTTCTGAAATATACGATTCAATTTCTTTCAGAATCAAGAGGTCTTATGTTAAAGGTGGCCATTGCTAAAGTAAGACCACACACCTCGGAAGGGTGCTAGGTGTGATATTCGGATACAGACAGGAAGTCTGATGTCTTTCCTTGGTAATTTCTTGAAGTCTTCAACATGTAATTATAGACTATCTTTGGTTGCTTCACAGGGGGAGGGTTTGTAATATCCTTTCCCACTTCTTGCATTTACAATTGAGTATACGTAGAAATTTTAAAACCGTGAGAAAGGGCGTTTTTGTGTGATTGCATTTTCAATATGAAAGGACATTAAGAAAAAAGTAAAATTCATCATAAAATTGACTTTTTTAGAATATATTATTTATTTCCCCTTTCTTTTCCTGCACTGAGCAAAGGCAGCCTAACGAGAGGGCAAAGCAACGCTGCAATCTGGAAGCGTCTAGAAATGAGCACTGAGGAAGTTCCGAACCTCAACTCATTTTTGCTTCGATTTCACCAAAAGATGAAGCAAAAAAAAAAAAAAAAAAAAAATATTTCGCTAGACCAGGAATCAAAAAGAAAAACAAAAATCGTCTAGCCGTTCTTTCTCGCCTTTTCGTCTGTTTGTCTTCGCCGTGGGTGGTCGACACGGGAATGGGATATGCAGCATTATTTTTGCGTGTTTCATATCAATTCATGTATGAGTGGTAAAGCAATGAAGATTGTGTGTGTGTGTACATATACATTTATATTATTTTACATAACTTGTATGACTATCATTTCCGCAAATGTTCATCCTTGATGCATACTTTCAATGACGAAAATGCTCAAAATGTAGTGCCGACTTCAGGTAATTAAAATTTGAATCGAAAAAAAATGTCAAAAAAATACGAAAAATAACTTTTTATGCGGATCTTAGGTCTTCTAATTTATCTTTAGGGAAATCAAGAGCATAAAAAAACAGTTTGAACACTAAAAGCTTGACATTAGTACCACCAATAAGTACCACCATCCCCGAGATATGAAACGCAGCGTTTCGTGACTTACACTACTTCGCACTCACTGTCAATATCACGTTTTGAGAGAGAGTATAGCTTAAGTAGAATGACAACCGGCATTATGCTGACAATATGATGCGTACCAAACTTAATTTCTGCACGGGCCAGTAAAACTTTGAGCTCGAATATCTCTTCAAGTTTTTATCGCATAAGTTTCAATTTGTTTTGTGTTGAACTATTTTTCAATGATTTTTTTTTTTCCAAAATATAAGTTACAAAACCTGGAGTCCGTATTAAAAGTTAGATTTCTTGGTTTTTGACTATTTTACTTTTCGCTTCAAACCTTTAATACCTGAGTTCTGCACCTCATTTGAAGCAGTTTTGCAATAGGAAGTATGCATCTAGGACAATGCGAAAATAAAGGGTATGCAAATTGAAACGGAACGCCCTGTATACTAGTGTGCAAAAACTAAGGACCAAATTAAAAAATCAGACGGGAGAAAAAAAAAAGGCAAATACTGGTGGATGACCAATCAGGACATCGGCTAGGCTCAGGTACGTAAACAATTGTAAACACATGCAGTTTGACACAGTGAGGGAGTTTCGGATGGATGTCAATAACATTGGTGATGTGATCTCAGCATCTTTGAGTGAACAATTGAACTTTACATATCAGTTTAAATCACGGCATATTGCTGCCTCAATGTCAAATATCGCACAACGAGTTACTAACAAGACATTTAAACAATTTTAACTAAGTTTGAAGCGATCGAATACTTTAGGAAGGTCGAAGTATAACAAGTTGGACTTCGGAAATCTGCACTGCTCATAGTATCGTTTCTTGGCTTTGAAAGACCTTTCTAACTGTAAGAACAGCAGTCCTATTGTTCGCACTAGTCATTACCAAGCAACCACGACAGCAGACGTCCAATATATTGCAGGTAAAAAAGAACTGGCAACATAGGACAGGGGAAATAGTAAAACACATAGAATGGACTACTTAACGACATTTATCGTGTGCGTCTAACTGTGACTACGAGGCAGTACAGTGGTGGTCTGATATTCCGATGTGACCTGTACGATGTGTACATTTAACGTTTGCTTACCAAGGAAGGCGTTTTATGGGTATCGGAAGCTCTGATATTGGACAGATACTTTATGGGTCTGTTGTTCTTTCTGCATGAGGGTTAATTTATTCTGGTTGGTTATTCCAGACTCACACAAAAATGGAGAGATCAGAGAACAGGCAACAACCCCTCCAACATAATTAAAAATTTTCATTTTAAAGATCACGAAGTTTTCCCTTTTTGTGGCATCATATTCGATTGTCTTACATACCTTCACACCTTCAAAGGATATTGAACGATTGTAACTTACTATTATAATTCGGTTCTTTATCCTTATGTAGATCTTTTTAGAGGTGCTCTGGGTGTTCATCAATTCCTTTCCAGGGACGACAAAACCCCACCATGTCTCACGGTTACTGTCGAAGGGTTGTCGGAGAGGAAGAAATTCTGAACGCATAGATTGTCCGGCAGTATCTTAGGATATAAATCACATCTGGCATGTGTGGATCTCAGTTGAGAAAGAAAAAAAATGGGTGTTGCAATTCCAAAATGTTGAAATGCTCTCACGTAACCGTAGCCATGAGTGTTACAATTGTTAAAACTCACAATGCAAGTTCAGCGAATTGACCATTATGTCCTCAAATTTAGGGGGAGTTACTTTTAGACCGCCCTGAACGATTGTGTCATATGCACTACAGAATTCCCTGCAATACCGACTGAGATGATTTATGAAGCAATCTAAAAATGACTAAATTTTCTACATTTTTCATTGCTAATTTTTAACCATCACTATATTTTAAACACCCGGGGAAAAATTCATACCGCGGTTCTCGAAAAAGGTAAAAGTTGTTTTATTTTACTCAAGCTAGTAGACCTAAAACAAAAAAAAACTTTTTTTCCTCTCAATAATATTTGTATGCTTATTTCAGGGATAAATTAGCATGAAGCTCAAGTGGGTTCAACTTCCACATTTCTTTTCAAATGTATGAGGGTTTTGCTTTTTTGAAATCCACACAATTAGAATATCACCACATTAAATTACATTATGGAGACTGCGTATAAGAGACTTTTCTTATAAATTAAGCCCGGGTGTGTTTAGTAGGTTTTTGCACCCCTAAGGTTTTTTTTCTATTAAAGATACAAGTTTGAAGTAATACCGTTTTGTAGTCTATATAATAGTGTGTATATATTCTACGAAACTGCATTGGGTAAGCATTTATGCATTTTTATAACAAGCATAACCTTCTTGATATTTAACCTTGTTGAATGCAAAATATCTTATATAAAGCAAATGATTGTACTAATGTTTACAGGGCTGATTGTTCAAAACGAGAAAAAAATAAAAGTATATATACATATTTTTTTCTAATTTTTAAGAAAAATGAGCAGCATTATAAACTTTTTGTTAATAACTGACAGATTTCTAAATACAATAGAGTCACGATCATCCGCCCTTCGGTTATCCGTCATGCCCAGGCTTTTCTCCATACCAGTGGCTTTTACATTTCTTGTACAATTAATTAGTGCAACAAAAATCGTTATAACTCTACTTGGCGGTTTACTTTAGGTGTTTTCGCCCACATGGGTATGTATGTATATATAAACTCTTACAGTATAAATAGCCTCAAAATTCATTTGCGTAATGTACTAAAATTTTTCACTTAAGTCCTTTTTCGTTAGTCTGAATAATTTCCTCTCCATCTTCATATTCAGTCAGCTAAAAGGAATCTTTTGGAAACTGCATTTTTCTTTGTGGACGAAAATGAATAGATGGCAGTGTTACTCGGCCTTTTAATTTCGGAAACATTTTACGGAAAGTGAACGCAGGATTAAGTTCCAATATCAGATGGCGTGCAGTGTTGGATGAAACGGGTGTTAAATGGTTGTCATTATGGGATTTCTTTTTCAACGATATTTCATTCTTTTATCTTTTTAAACATTAGGGTAACTAAGGAACATAACAAAGATTTCTGTTTTATTCATTCTTTGAAATCTAAAGCAGCAAAATCCTTGAAGTATGAAATCCTTCAAAAAATCAAGCCAAGTTAGTTCATGCATTCATTGCTATTTTATAAAACTATTAATCCAAGCTAAAAAATCGATTCTCACTCTGAATCTTATCCCAAAGTATGTTCTCAGTTTTGTTATAAGCAATACTGCTCCCCGGAGGAAGTTTAGTCTCTAAATAGACGCTATCGAATCGGCTACTTTTTTAAACATAATTCGTAACAAACAACAAATACTACGAAAATGAAGTTAAATGCAACAGGGCGTTCGGATAGAAACTTCCTTATACAGGGGGATTCAGAATTAACTATCAATATTTGGTGGTAAGATAGGGAAAGAAAACGAAATATATTTCACGTAGAAAAGCAAGGGTGCAAATAAAACATTGTAGTGCAGAGGGCGTTGTGTTTATACAACTCTCATACATTAGCAAAGCTGTTTGAAGCGTACAATCGGTCGTTCTTAGACAAGGTTACTTTGCATGATCAGTATGAAAGGGAAAAAATAGAATAAACCAGGGGTGCCCACAGGGGAAGGGGATTATGGCGCCATCATTTTTTTTGGGGGGGGGGGATTTTTTTCTTTTCTTTTTTTTTTGCAAAAAAACATAATTTCTGTAAGTGTGCTAATTAATTTCTATAAGAGTGCTAATAAATTTCTGTAGTACTAAAAAAATTTCGGAGCTGTAAAATAAGAAAAAACCTACAACCTTCAACAGAGTGCAACTCAGACCACTGTTTTAGGTCATAGTATAAATAATCAAGTATTTGACAAATATTTATCCGCAGATGTCGAATGCATGTGCAAAAAGGGATAAAAACTTAGAAATCCACATTAGGAGGTTAAGTTGTATCTAGTGATTTTAACTTCTGAACTATTTTCGTAATAGTTAAATAATAGTGCTAAAATTATCTTTTGACAGTCACTGAAATGAATTTACTAATTTACTTTTTTTATTTTACAGTTTTTCACAACATATTAGATGTTAAAGCATTATCCAAGTAAATAATTCTCGAGTCATTGAAATAGTTAACATTTTAACTTTAGTGCAGAAGGTATGAAATATAATTAGACCTTGGAATTTATTGTTTAAAAAAATACGCTATCAATCCCTAAGCTATTTGTTCACTAATGACTAGACTGAGGATCCAACAATATTAAAACGTGAGACTTCAGTTTAAAAAATTATGCAAAAGATATTGTTTTTAAAATCAATTCCAAATTTCTATGTTGAGAAAAAGTGCCGCTAGATTAAAAAATAATCTCGAATTTTAATGAATTTTTGATATATTCATGAACAGGAGATTTGCCTAATGAATTTTGAGCTTTTTTTTTTCGTGAACTTTATATGATGTGTCACCTTTCTTTTGTAAAAGCATGTTTTTGAACATTAAGGAATATCATAAAAGAAAGATGTAATGGAACTTTTTTTTGTTTTTACTTCGCTACGAAAAAAAAACTTGCATCACAAATAGCACAAAGAAATAAAACTTTAACGTAAAAAATGAAATTGCTTTAACATTAAATTTCTACTCAAACCAAACTTTTTTTTTATTTTATGTGAATTAAATTTCCATTTTTGTGGGAAAAAACAACGCTGATGGAATTTGAATAAAAATTGGTTAAATTTTTCTTCTTTATCTTATGTATGAAATGACATTCTTTTTAGTGAATCGAAATTGTTCTACCTAGTACAAATTAAAAAAAAAGATAGATGACATTATTTCATCAATCCTAATGCGTTTTAACTGAAACTTTCATTTTGTTTTTGTTTAGCTTTTAAGAAAAGTGATTTTGACACCCTTATTGTCAGAAGCCTAATATTACGACTTAAGATAAATACACCATTCAAATGCCATTCAAAAAAGGTACCCAATTTAAAAAACTGAATAGTTTAAATAGTTTATGCTTGCTCTTGAATTTTAATGTCATCTCAGAATTACCGAATCATGGGTTATTTTCAAAATTCTCTGCCATTCGGAAATTAAAATTGATTAAAATTGAAATTGAAAAAAAAAAAAAAAACAATGGTGTTTCTGCACGACACAAAACAATAATTTGGTTTTTAAATTACTTCAACTATTTCGTTTTTTTTTTCTTTTAAATATTTTTTTTCAAATTTAGCTTTTGGTGAGAAATGATGAAAATTGTTATTAGTAAAGACGAACTATTTCTTTGAAGCTTGTGTACGCAAATTAATTTCAAAATAATTTTAAATGTAATTAAAGCAAAGAATAATCTTGTCTAAACAGATAGGTACAGAAACTTTTGAATTTTGAAATTATTTAAATATTGTTTTCGCTAGTCTTGTCTGTTAGCGAGACATCATAAGTAACAGACATGAGAACTTAAGTAATATACTCATAAATGATTCCAGAAGGACATAAAATTTGGTTTAATTTTAAAAGGACTAGTGTTTTGAAAATTAAATAATAATGCAATTATCTACAAATATTAATCAGCACGACACGCGATATGCTATAAAACTACTTACCACAAGAAGGATTATGCTTCTTCAGAAAAATACATTTAAGTCATACAGACTTTTTGTACATATTTTCGATTATTGCTCTACAAGTAGATTTACGTGCTTAAATAGTTACTAATTATCAGGAACAACTGTTAATAATTTTAATTTACGCTCATAATTTTCTTGTATTTTTTTGAATTTCATCTTGAACTTGAAACTCCAGTAGTTTTACTGGTTACCACGTGATTTCTCGAAGTGACGAATTTTAACCGAAACATACAGCGCACAAATCTGAGGTTTTAAGTTTTTTTTCTTCCATATTTTGAATCTCGCAACGTGTGTCTTAAATTGACAAATTAATCCAACTTCAGGTTTTTTTAGTGCTATCAACGTGTTACTTCTATCAAAATCATATACTTCCAGAGTGATCATTCAGACAGAAATTATTGTAGCTCATAAATGAAATACACAGCAACATAATTATAAAAGTATGAAGTATTTTCATTAGTCAACTATTATTATTTGTCTTATGTATAAAGACATTATGATTTAAAGTGTGAAATAAAAAAAAAGTTTTGAAATTTATTACTATAATAATGATTTTCCCAAAGCAATATATGTAGCATACCGATGCAGAAAGAATTCTCAGACACGTACTGTAAGGTTACATGGACACTTACTTAACTTTACTTGCATGATTCTTTGAAGAAATAATTAAAAGTAATCAAACATAACTATTTCATATAATATTTTCTGTCTGCAACTTTTTTTTCTTTCTTTTTTCGTAATGAAATTTAAATCTGTATTTTCTTTGAAAATGCCACTGAATAAAGTAGTCTAAATAAAAAAAAAATCACCAAATTATTTGCAAACAAAACATAAAATTTGAATATTTCCTTAATCGCAAAATAAAACGCAAAATAATCTTATCTTTGCCATATGTTCTGCCACCACGCCTTATTTAACGTAGCAGGCTGCTTATGGTTTACTTGAATATGCAAAACTATAATTAAAGATTTTGAGCTCAAGGGAGGGAAGGATAATGAAAAATGCTAAAACCAATCATAGCACATGGACGTATTAACTTAGATTCTGCTCATGTGATGATATTAGTCAAAAATACGTGATCTGAAAAGTGTCGAGAAATAATAAGATTTGTTTTTCCAACTTCGTCATAAGCAAAGACATTTGTTTTTAAGGTAATAGAAGTAGGAGTGATTACCCTGAAATAAGAGATCATTTAATATGCAAATGAGGTTATTAATTATGAAAATACACGAACTGAAAATGTTTTTTTTTTCTGTTTGAAGATGAAAGTAGTATGAACTGGCGTCGTTAAAGTATTGCATTAACATTTCTAAAATTAAATATTCAACATAAAAGAATTGAATTAGAGATAATCTTGATTAAGTTTCATATTTCATAACATAAGTAAATGTTAGTATATATATATATATATATATATATATATATATATATATATATATATATATATATATATATATATATATATATATATATATATATATATATATATATATATATATTTAACGCACGAAAATGAAACTACATCGTAGCTGCGACAGAAACATTCTTTTAAAATACGCAAAGGATTAACTTGAATTTTATAAGCATTTTGACTTGTTAATGAATTACATTTAATGAAATCAAAACATACAGTTTTGTAGTTTCGTATTGCACTGTAAAATAATAGAAAGATAATTTGTAGCTGTGTTAAAATATACAATGTAGGTAAAGGGAGAGTCGGAGAGAGTTGTTGTTGCTAATTTAGACTTACACTAATTTAGACTTTTACTATTTTTCTGTTATCTTACAAATGCTATATCATCTAGTTTATTACACGTTTTTAACATTTTTCATTTAAAAATATTATTTCTTAAAATATCTCTAAAAAGTATGAATTCGTATTTACTTCCTAGGTGTAATTTTTTTTCTGTTCTTAACGCTAACTACAACGTAGCTGGCGTAGAATCAAGCAAGAGCTAAAGTCTGCTTCATGTACTAAAAAGGCTAGAGATAAATTCCTATTTTAACATAATATAGCATAATATTTAAAATATCTTAGTTTAGCATGAATGCAGCTGTAACATTTCTCAGCTTTATACCTACAAGCAGCAAATACCTACTTTTTCCCTTTTTAATACTGCTGTAGCTAATGTAGCAAGCCAATGGCATCAATAGTAATGATAAAAAATAAAAAAAATAATAAAATAGTGATTAAAAATAATTATAACAAATAGTTTTTAGGAATAATAATAATAATAATAATAATAATAATATAATAGTTAAAGTAATTGATCGTATATATGGGGTATAGAATTACTTCATATCTCTTCTTCAATCTGTTGGGATCTATATAAGTAAAACACAAACTGTTAGAAATAGTGTTATTAATTTGTAGTTCTTTGTTTGACAAAATTAAATTTCATCTGGAATAATTTGTGTCAAAAATATACAAAAAATGCTTTTAGGCGAACTTAAGACAACAACGTTTCGAAACCAACTGCTAAAGCTATGCATTGTTTTGCATAAATAAAAGTTGTAAAAATGTAACTTAAGCATGGAAAAGTGCTTATGAATGGTCTTGGGAAAATAATAAATCAGTCAGCCAATTTAAGAAAAACCACAAACGTGCTAAATTTCATTAAACTTTTCAGTTTTTTTCCCCAGTTGTCACGACGCAAAACCCGGATAATTGAAATCATGAATTTTTATTTTGGTTTCTTTTTTTTTCTAAATTTCCAATGGGGTGAAGCAAATCAATAAGTCATTTTTTAGAAGTATGCTTCTAAAAATAATTCAGCGATAGTACGAATTTTTGAAAATCAATCTCACATTTTTAATTTTGAAAAAGAATAATGATAAGGTTTGGAAGCCTAATATTGTGTAAATGAATAAACTGATTCCTATTCACGGAAAAAATGGGAACATTTGATTTATGTTCTTTTTTCGAAATATTTTTAAGAACCTAATTTGAGAAGAAGAAGCAGTGTTCGACTTTTTTTTTAATAAACTATGAATAGTACTTCTAAGATGACTTTGATTAGCTTTATGCATGAAAAATAATTAGTAGGAAACATATGTTTAGAAAATGGAGTTTCTTAAATATTTTACTTATTTATTTGTTAATGTATTTTGCACTTGTTTTAGGAGATTAGGCTCTTACTAATTTTAAATATGGTATTTAATTTAACTATTACACTGTAAATTAGCTCGGCAACAGCAGAGCTTATAATTTACACAGTCATTTTATTTACAGACACAATTAAATATTACAGTCGTGTAGCTTTGGGCCATGACAGTTAACTTTAGGTCAACTAAAAATTTTCCAACACATTTGGCTAAAAGAGAAAACAAATATGAAGCCCAGTCTACACTCTTGCAGATAAGTTATAAAGCACGTTTTCTGCTCTTTATTTCACAAAGTAAACCTTACAATATTTTACGCATCGCATTACAAATTTAATAA
The DNA here is from genome assembly GCA_038373865.1 of Uloborus plumipes. Taxonomy (NCBI): domain Eukaryota; kingdom Metazoa; phylum Arthropoda; class Arachnida; order Araneae; family Uloboridae; genus Uloborus; species Uloborus plumipes. Next base: position 33,418 of record JAXGGA010001090.1, read on the forward strand.
TTCTGCAAATCATTTCTTTCAAGTAAAATATTATTTTAATAAAGTTGACAATTTATACTTTGATTCATAATGGCTCCTTATATTCGGATATAAGCTGAAAATTGAAATTCCTTTAACAAAGTGCAAATCTATGCTTAAAAATGGCCCATCCGTGAAAATGGATTGAGCAGATGCACAAAGCATATATGCAAGGAGTGATAGAAAAAAGGGGCGGTGGGAGTGACCACCCTTCCCTTGAGGGACTCACCACTGCTAAAAATGCAATAAAAAGGTTCAAAACAAGCTAGCAGAAGGGAGTTTTTGGGCTCTCATCAGGATGCGTTTCGCAATTGAAGTCTAAAACATACGAGATCAACATTTGTAAACCGAAATACATGGTAAAGGATATGTAATGCAATCAATCGCCCATCTTTTTACACATTTCTAGATCTGCCCTTGCATGTATATGGCTTTTGAACTAACGGTTTTACAACAGTATGATAATGAATATATACGTTTTCTAGGAGCGACAAAGAGTTGGAGAAAATCGCAACGAAACTTTCAACAATGCAAAATAAAATGAAAACATATTCTTTTCACGAAACCGCTTTCAAAACCGACTTCTGATTTGCAACATTAAGAAACATGGCCCACTATTAACTCAGCGTTAGTGGTAACGAAGTCATAAAACAAAATGGCATTGATGAACATATTTTTTCTATAAGCAATAAGTAGTTGGAGAGAATATCAGAGAAATGCTTATAGTCCACAAAGCTTAGAGTTTATTCTTTATATGTGTGCATAACAGGGACGTCATTTCAAGTTTTTCCAGGGGGGGGGGGCAAAGGGTCCAAACACAATGCATATTCATCGGAAAACATAAAAAACCGCACCCACTTATATGTAAATACATTGATTTCTCAAAGTCAGGGGGGGGGCAATTGACCCCCTGCCCCCCCTAAATGACGGGCCTGGTGCATAACTAAAAAAATTACTTGCTCAAACATCATTTTTATTAGCTTAATAAGATTGACTTTTTTAATGGATCTATACATAATACAATACCTCCCAAAAATCTTGATTCGTAATGTATGGATGTGTATGGGGGAAGGGCAATTGTAATGCATTTTAAAGTAATGTACATTCAAAATATTTTTGCCACTAATTTGATTAAATTTTAATATTATGTATCACTTGCAAATCAAAGAAGAAGGCGGATGACTTTTTTCCTTTGTTAACAAATAAACTGCTTCCAATACAATTGTTTCTACAAAACTTATTGTTTGTGGTTTTAAAATACGGGTTTGTTTTTCAAAATTTGTAAATAAAACTTCTTATTATCTTATTTCAAGATTCGTACATCTTGTTAAAAACAAATAAAAATACATATTAATAATTAAATGTAACGTTGTTTTCAGAGAATAAGTTTTGTAAGTGCTATTTGATCATTATAAACACAGCTCGATTTTTTTGCGAAAGTTTATTCTACAACACGCAAAAAAAAAAAAAAAAAAAAAAAAAAAAAAAAAAAAAAAACAGAAGCAGGCGCAAGATTGTAAACTGAACGGAAACAAATGGAAAAAATTGCACTTAATTAGCAAGTTCTTTTGCTTGTAATCTGCAAGATACTCCATAAATGCATAATAACCGTAAATATTTGGATAGAACAAATGCGTATTCCGTTCCTAGTGATTCTTTTTTTCTTTTTTGCAATCTTTTCAATGTATTTCAGAAGAACAAACATATACTATGTTTACAGATAATAAATCCTGCATATTTTTACTGTGATTTCCATAAAAAATGTTAAGTAGTATTTGTTGTTTTCGTATGTAAGCTGTAATTTTTTTGTATATTAAATATCTACATGTTGGCAGATTTCTCTACGGATTACAGAAGATAGAGTTACTAAATAACAATATTTATTTAAGAAAAAAAATATGTTCAAGATACGTATTTTTTCTCTTGTGATTTTTTTTAAATATATACTTTTTTATTATTATTTCTTCCACAAATAAGCTGACATAAACAAATTATATATACTATTTGATCAGCCTCGATTGTTTGACATAGAGTGCTATTTCAGGTTTTTTGCCATTTTTGTTCTTTAAGATTTTACTTTTTTGTTGATAACATGTAAGAAAATATAAAATTAATTTGTTTTTCTCCTTAAAGAAAATAACTTGTTGGACATTGAAAAAAGGTTCGCTCTTCGCAACGTGTTCTCAATTTATTTCTTAATCTTTTCCACTTGATGTATTCAACATATTTAAAATAACAACAAAGAATTATTACAAGTCATATAAAGACGTTTTCAAAAATATTTTAATCAAATCTGTAAATTCTTCTTACAACAAAACTTGATGTTATATGTGTTTTTAACAAAGCCTGGGGCTACATTACACCTGAATGCATATCTAATGGGATAATAGTTTCTACTGTTTCATTCAATACTTATTCAAGCGACGTTGAAACGATTGAAACTGTCTATAATTATTAATATAAAGCAAGTACATTTTTGAAAAAAAAAATACCGTGTTATGAAAATTAAAGACATGTTTTTAAAAAATTAAAATATTTTCAAGGTGGAATACATTCGTTTTTATAATCAGATGCATTTAGAATATTTTTTCTTATTCTAGATTTTTGAAGAATTTTTTGATAAACATATGCTTCTTGGAGACGTTGTATTCTTTAGGATAATCTTAAACATAAACAAGTATCAAACTATTCAATAGTTTATCACTTAGCATAAGAAAAAAATACCTATCGTCTAGCTCTGTTCATGATAGAGAATATGTAAATGGAACTGAATTGATTTTATCTTCCTTCCAGGCTATTTAGGTTATTTACCCCTGTATAAACATTATTGCAGATCATATTTCATTAAAAAAGGTTTGATATGATAATGAACAAGATTTTAAAAGAAAGACATTCAGAGCAGCAACATCAACACTGATATTGTGTCCAGTTAAGAGTTCAAGACATTTTATTCAAATTATATGCAAAGATAATAACGCGAAAAACGTACTTACAAAAAGTACGAACTAAAATTTAATACTTCTTCCATATGTCTTGTTATATCTAATTTCTGCACACGCTTTCCACTTCGCTATACTTAAAGTGCGTCAAAACTGTCAGTGCTCAGCTAAATTTAAAATGTTATTTTTCTTTTATGACCGTCAACACCATTATGTCACTGTTGACTTCGAATATTATGCTTTATAACGTTAAATCATTAGTATTGTTTTAGCTTTTTTGTTCAAAATATTAAACGATGGTGGATCACAGAGGACAAAAGGCACTGTTATTAGTTTTTAATCCTAAACTTTTTTTAGGAAGCTGCACCATTTTGTTACTTTGTAACCTAACGAGTCAGAAGCATTTTTTTAAAAAAAAATCTGTGTATTAAGGAGTGATACTCAGTGTCATAGCAATAAATTTATGTCGATAACTCTTGAATGAATAAATGCATCAACTTACGGAACGTTTTAAACAACTCTTAAAAAGAAAGAAAAAACCAGTATTTTTATGGACACATTTGCTTTTAGTGATTTTCAACGTAACACATAATGGCAGCAGGCGTGTTAAAAAATTTTAAGCGATATTAAAAGCTCTTATAGAATCACAAACTATTTCGTTAGCATAAATTGTTTTTCATGACCATGCAACTCTTCGCCGTTTTTTTTTTCTTTGGGAAACTTTTGAAGTACGTAATAACAAAACACAAACAACTGAAAATGAAAAAAAAAAAAAAGTAAATGAGTAAATTCACCATATCATTCTCTTGTTTCCGCAGACATTATGTGGAAAATTACATCATACTAGACAGCCTATTCATCACAGATGGGCCTTTGATAGTTATATTCCACAAGTGGAAATTTCTGACGAAGACAGCTTATATTTAAATTTTTTGGGTGGAGTTAGTTTTAAAGGGGTTTGGGGGAACTGATTGGGGATGGGGGCTGGGCGGTTCCATAGAATTCAAGGGGGGGGGGTCGTAATTGCTCTTGAGTGATTCCCCCCCCCCCCCCCCCAGTTACCTTACGTTTGTAATACAGCTTTCCTGTCACATAAGAAAATTTAATCACATGAGTAATGTAAAGTAACATCTGATTTTTGAGCATTTTTATAAATCAATCAATAACCAATGGAAACTATTTGAAAATTCAACTCAAATATATAACTAATAAAATGCTAACACTACTATTTCTAAACCCACACAATATGCCTGTGAAGCAATCTTGTCTTCTTTATAAATACTTCGTTTCGAAATATTTTCATTTGTTCGACCAAAATTGCAAGATATTTTTGGCTTTTCTTTGTGTCGATTTCTTCATCATAAATCAAGAACTGATGAAATTTCAGTTAAGAGAGCATACGAATAGACACGACTCATATTCCCAAAATCTCTTTCCCAACTTTGTTACTCGAAGTTTTACTCAGAAATCGTGATAGAAGAACTTTTGCTTTCAGCAAAAATCAAGTTCTTGGAGGTAATAATGGAAAGATCAAAGGTTTTAATAGTTTCCCTAGATTTTAATCCTTTCGACATCATTTCATGTTTATGAAATTAATATATATAATGCGAATAAAGTATCTAAGAATACAGGTTTAACGAGTAGTTACTCAATCGGGTAAAAATAATGGTAATAATAACTGTATTTGAAGATCTAGTTCAGAATTACATTGTAGCAATTCTTCAATCTATAAATTAAGAATCAAGTAAAACATTTTCCTTAATTATTTGATATGTTTTCATCAGTTCTTCGATGAAAATTGCAAGATATGATATTTCGCTAGTCTTTATGTGTTGATTGCTTTATTATGAATCAAGAATTGTTGAAATTTCGGTAAAGAGCTCTCGCCACTGGAGACGAGTCATATTCTAAAGCCTCTTTTCCAACTTTGTCATTGGAAGCTTTATTTCAAAATCGCGATTTAAGAACTTAGGTTTTACGAGAAAATAAAGTTCTAGCAGGACACAAATCAAATGTCACACCATGATTGAATGTGAGGTTTTGGTAAATTTAACCTCTTTATTTTCTACAAAAATAGCAACTGAGGTGGTTTAAAATTTTTATTTTTAAATGAGAAATGTCGGACTCAGAAAAATGAGTGGGCTGTAATTATAAGAAAAATAAAAGATTTATTGATTATGCCAAAGAATGTTGTACTCAATGAATGGGTTGTACTCAACCGGGGGGTCTCTGGATAGACCAAAGGGCAATTACAAGATTGCAGCAGCGGAATTCAACATCAATGATTGAATATCCATCAGATAATAGTTGAAGTTTCTTTATTTTTTTAAGTAAAGCGGCACTGAAGTAAAGAGTGACATGATTGCTCTAAAAAAGCTATCGGGACCGTAATAAGATTTGTTAACATGATAATTTTTTTATATTAATAATATACTTCTATCAACGATTAAACTAAACTGTTTTATCTTTTTTAAACATGTCTGATCAAAAACATCATTATGTTTTAAAAGCAAAATTTAATTAAATTCTTGGCGTAATGACTTTTATTCGTTTATGCAATTAGGTAATAAATTGAGTGCTTCAAAAGCAATATATGGTTCAAAGCAGCATGTATATTTCAGAACAACACCGTATTCGACAAATACATTGCTTTTGATATGTTTTTGCATTCGACTTTGTGAGCAGCTCATGAAAAATTGCACTCTTGGAAGGCATCGCAAAATCTATTTGTAAGAAATACTATCTTCCTTCTACAAAGGACAAAAACGCACTTTTTGTTTTGTTTATTTATAGATTTTTTGACGATATTATCCTGTTTTTAGAAATAGCGTTTGTTTTTCCCGAAGTTTCTTGTTGAAAAGCTTTAGAAATGTGGAACAATATTTCAAAGGGAAATACTTGAAAACGAAATATACAATGGTAAATGCTGTGAAAAAAAGTTTTCTTCTGCGTCTTTCTCGAAAAAGTGAAACTTGAACTACATTTTGTATTGCTCTTATTCTTCAGGTTTTGCCCTATTTCCAAAGTTTTGAAGACTTAATTTATCAAATATGGCAGTTTTAGCTACCTTCATAGAACCTGTTACAATAACCAGTACAAAGTTTTTGTTTTCTTTAATTTTTAGAAATTCTTTAATTTTTTTTTAGAAATTTGTTGATATCTGTTTTGTTGAATCAATATCAGAAATTACTATGTGTTAGCATAATATAGATGTTATTAATTGATGGAGTTAGCCTTCATTTTTACACGCAATATTCGTAGTTACGAAATTGCATTACAAAAAAAAATCAGAAAGAAAAGAAAAAGGGTATTAATATAATAGAAAAGTATAAGTGAAGGAGTTATAGATTCTGACATAATGAAATGCAAAACGTATATTACCATTAATATATAGTACTGAAAGTCCTTACATCATTGTATTTTTATACAAGACAGCGTCATGTACATATTTATTTTGTGGTTATTGTTTATTGTGTATTTTTATATAATATTGATGTTTGACATTTTGAGACTTTGTTAAAGAAATTCATGTTGTTTTTTCATACAAAAGCATTAAAATTGAGCAAAAATAATTACTCAATTTTGTGCAAAGAAACAGGAACAGGCTGTATAATAGCTAAAAATATTAGCATTCATAAAAAGAAAACATTTTTCCTTATTACTCCTTATACTTTATTCAACAACATTGCCCATCTTTTATATTTCCTTTTTGCACAATGCACCAATGAATTAAATTTCAACTTGCATACATTTAAATTAAAAGTCTACAAAATGCTTTACTCTGAAATATGAGTAAAATAAAATCATAATAATAATATTAATAATAAGAATAAAAAGTACATAAATCCCAAATGCAGCAAATAGCAGTTTCACAACGGCCATACAGCCTTATCATCGGTTCAAAATGTTCTCAACACATAAAGGTTTAATACAACAAAAAAGATTTTACTCATGACTTTCTTGTCAGTTGAGTATTTTTTACTCTGAAATGCCTACATTATACTATTAAAGTAACTTTTTGCAGCAAATTTTAGACAATTTGTGTCTTAGCAAAATCATTGCAAGCATTTGATGTTTAACATATTAAACTAAACTGATTATTTCAAAAGGTTGAACATTAGTCACTTAGTTAAAAAGTATAAACTTAGAAATAAAAATAAAATATGGCACACTTTACTTATCTATTGTAACACTCAATAGGTTGAAAAAGTAATATTTCGGAAGATTTAGTACTTTTCTCCCTTGCTTTAAATTCTTTAGATTTTTAGGGAGGTAAAAAGAAAAGTTGTACTGAAAACATAAACGATGCCCTTTACTGCAGTGAACAAAGTAACAATTTAAAAACAAAATAGCAGCGTGATTAATCACAGTAACTTTTTAACTGCACTTTTTCTCGGAATTTTACACGGAGAAAAAATAAGTCAGGGCTTAATTTATTGTTTAATTTGCCCACGAAGAAGCATCTGCTCTGGAATAAAAACTGCTAAATAATTAAACGAAGTGCAATATTTTTAATTAAATTTTTAATTTAAGGTCTGCTTTGTGTGAATAATAAGGTGTAAAATAGCAAAGCAGGTGTAACAATTGATTTCCAAAATAGTTTTATGTACAATAACTTTTTAATCTTTATTTTAATTGCACGAGGCTCCATTGAATAACAAAAATATGCTCCATAAAAATTAATCTATGCTATTTTTTCGACAAAATTACATTTCAAAAATATTTAAAATATATTTAGCTTCAAATACTGATGAACATTTAATTTGTGATTGTCTATTTCATTAAATTTATGAAGCAAACTAATGTTGACGGGGAATTATCGAAACGTCTACTTAAATATGCGAATTTTTATGCTACTTTGATTTGATTGAAGTCAATATCCAAAATTGAAACATGATGAAATATATATTTACTATAATGAATTCGAATGGATAATTTTACAAAAAACATTTTAAAAAGATGCTCATAAATCAATAAACACTTATTCATATCACAATGAGATATTTTCTTACCCCAGTGCAGTGTGCATTAATGCTTTATAAAATAGTTTAGCAGTTATCTAAAATTTAGAGTTTTTAAATGGAAATTGGGAATTTTTTATACATATTCAGAGCATCAGAATGTTACCTTGAAGATGAAGACCGGTTTTTGTGAAATTTGGTTCTTTCATTGTGCAAAATTATTGCAAAATACACTTTGTAGTATTCTTTATACTTATTACACTTTTCCAATAACATATATTTGCATGATTTTCTGCTCGACTAGATACCTCCCCCATGCTACCAATATGTCTGAGGTCAAGACCGGCATCTATTCAATTTGGAATATGGAGCTATTCAGTTATAAATTCGTTGCCAACAAATGTAAATAAATATTGACTTTTTTCAAAAATTTGAATTAAAGTAAAATCATAATTTCAAAAAAAAAAAAAAACAGAAATTTATTATACTCCACCTTAATTTAAAATTTTAGTAAGCGCTAATTACAAATCTGCAGAAAATTCGCATTTTAAGGAAATTACATATGTAAAGAATTTTTTGCCATATGAATCTTTTACATGATTAAAAACAGAATACTTTATTCAACCGTCTACTATCCAAATTATTTCCTAAACAAAGTATTTATATGCCCAGGATGTTGAAGAAGAATGTATTTAGCACATATAGAGAGATTTATTAAAAAAATATTTTTCTTTTAAAAATAGGTTTGTGACTGTGACTTAAATATAAACTTGCGTCAGTAACAACAACCTAAATTATAAGCAACCATATTGCACCAAGTTTATTATATGTACTGCTGAAGCAAATGCAACCATATTGCACCACTCAAATCACAGTTGTCAACAAAGGAATAACTTATTTTGGGGGAAAAAAATGCTAAAAGGTTATGTGACCTCATAGCCACGGTGACCAATAAAAGATTATACTTATGCATTCTATCATGTGAAAATGTGCATTATATTTTTAACCGACTTCGAAAAAGGAGGAGGTTCTCAATTCAAAGCGTATACTTTTTTTTTGTTTGTTCGCACATAACATCTGATCTACTGAACCGATTTGGGAGATTTTTTTTAATCGATAGGAGATGGTGTAACTTAGGTACCATGTACTCATATGACGATATTTGTTCACTAGAAAAAAAGTTATAATCGAAAAACTAACATTTCATGTCATTTAAAACAATATGTGGTATCGTAAATCCCTACTTCAATGAGCGACCCGATGGTCAAGTGGCTATGCGCGTCAGGTTGAAGTTCCTGATGGAATGAGATCGAGTCCAGGTCTGCGAGGATTTTTTCAAACAGCTGCATGGTTTTTTTTTCTTTTTTGAATACTTTTAATGATTGTAATGTCCTTATACAGGTATATCCCCCCATAGGGATCTACCCCATATTTTTTTATAGTACAAAATGAGTTTTGGTCGGATCTTTGTTAAAATTGGCAATGGGGTCCTTCGATGCTGTAGAATTTTCTTATGGACGTTTGCGCCATTTTTTGGGGGCTATGAATCGATTGTGGCAATAAATGGTTTTTGATTTGCGACACTTATATTACTTTTTCAAAAATTATATACACAATCAATTATATTATGTTAATTTTTGTACCTTTATAAAATTCTGTATTTTATACCTTGCATTTACGTCAAATTCAATTTAAAATTAAAAGTAAAAAATTATGAAGATGATAAATATATGTTAAAAATTAAAGTAACTATTTTTTGTGATTTTCATGTTGGTTGTGACCAAAAAACCTCATTACAAACAAATAAAATGTATCAAACACCATGAGTGTTGAGTTATTAGGCAAAATCTGCTGTGTAATGTTTTTTTTTTGCACTGCGAGGGGGGGGGGGGCATGAACGACCATTAAAGTGACACAAATTTTTAAAAAATAAGATTTTGATTTGTGTGTTTGAAAAAAGCTAAAGAGCCCACTTTAGTTGGAAATTATTTTCCATGAAATGCAAAAACTTGCACCAATTTTCCAAGTCTTTACTCTAACCCCTTCTCCCACAATTCAAATATTACTTACTTTTACTTTCAATTTATTCCGACTTCAAAAAAGGAGGATGTTCTCAATTCAAAGCGTATGTTTTTTTTGTTTGTTTGTTCGCACATAACATGTGATCTACTGAACCGATTTGGACGATTTTTTTTAAATTGATAGGAGATGGTTAACTTAGGTACCATGTATTCATATGACGATATTTGTTCACTAGAAAAAAAGTTATGATCGAAAAACTAAAATTTCATGTTATTTAAAACAATATGTGCTATCGTAAATCCTTACTTCAATCAGCGACCCGTTGACTCAAGTGGTTAAACGCATCGGGTTGAAGTTCCTGATGGAATAAGATCGTCCAGGTCTGCAAGTTTTTTGAACAGCAGCATAGTTTTTTAACTATATTTTGATTATTTTAAGTGCATTTACACTAAAAAGAATGAAATAAAATATTTTTGGAAAAAAAAAAAAAAAATAGAACCGACTTCAGTTGGAAATTGCTCTAAAAAGTAAAAAATAATTTTTTTCTTTGAACACCATCGAAACTACTTTTAAACATAAGTTTTGAAGTCGGCGCAAAAACAATGAATAGAATCATACGCAACTACAATTCATCTATAAATATAAATTTTAATGGATTCATTTCATTGATTACCACACATTCGTGTAATGATACAAATATTCTGCTTTTAATTTTCAATGGTTTCTCTGAAAAAATGTTTTCAAAATATGGTTAAATATCATTTTACCTATCGTTTTTCCGCCGACTTCCAAACTTATGTTTAAAAGTAGTTTTGATGGTGTTCAAAGAAAAAAATTATTTTTTACTTTTTAGAGCAATTTCCAACTGAAGTCGGTTCTATTTTTTTTTCCAAAAATATTTTTTAAAAGAAAATGATAAAGGATCCCGACAAGCAACAAAAATTATCTTTAGACATAATTAAAAACTATCATATTTACAATTTGACTTGATAAAAAAAACGAAATTTTTCTTTAGCAATATTCTTTAAATGCTTTTCTTTGAAATGATATGTACCATACCCAAGTAGCACACTTCGTTTTTTAAAGGTTGTAAAATGGTTATTAACGTTGTAACAAGCGCTTAAAAACGTTTATAAAACGTTTAAAGGTTATTTGTGCTACTTGGGTAGTCATAACGTTTTCTACTTTCATCATGTTTGAATCATTTAGCAAAAAATATGACCCGATTTTAGCTCAACAACCTTTTGGCGCATAATTCTTTTAAATACCAACTGCTAGCCATGGCGTATGTCATCATTGGAGCTCGCTTTGCTATCTCAAATAACTGTATGGCACAATTTGTCATCGAGGACCATCAGTTCTGACATTTTATTTTTAAACGTCACCTATCTGATGATGAATATGCAGCAATTTTAAACATCATGCCCTGAGAAATGCTCAGAATATGATCATATATTTCTGGCAGATGTCTGTATGTTCATATTTTAACCCATACTTATTTGGTTTGACACACACCATAAGTGTAATTGTTGTAAAATAAAATACAAGATTGTTATCTAAGAGCTGAAAAATAAATGTAAAAAACTCGGAAAGCAATTCTGATACTGTGTTGACTTGATTATAATAAATTCGGAGAATATCATGTACGTGATAATCGATTATCTCATTCTCTCTCCTTTTGACTCAATTGGGTGCATAAACGCTTATAAAATAGTTGCAATATTTAGATGATTTTTTGGTCAAAATTGTATCAAGAGATATTTATCTTACTGTCCATTAAATGAATATTTTTTCAGTATGATGCAGCAAATTGCTCATAAATTTAAAGTTAGCATGTAGTTGAAATAAAGATGTTACACCTGTGTATCGTTAACTGCCAACGTTACAAGCATTTAGCAAGCTAGGATCTCATGTCCCAAAACTAGCTTGTCCGACGAATAATGAAAAACAATTTCTTCCTGACACAACTATGGAAAAAAAAGCGAAAACCAACTGATAGGAACCATCTGATGTTTAAGTAGAATATATCATCCGAGACGACAGCGATTGCAGCAAAAGTTATCCCATGTTGCTGTATGATCGATTTTCTATAGAAGGGAGCTGTTCAAGCAATAAATCTAACGCAGAGCAGCCATTCCGATGCAAATTCCCAGTGATGTAAATGCAAATCTCGTTGTCAATTGCTGTCATGACCTGAACTTTCGGCCAAACGATGTATCGAAGAAAGTATTACGATCCATTGAATCGTAGTAAGCATTTTTCTGAGCAATAAGGGTATGTGTACAAGCTTTTAAAATATTATCCTTCATATTATCTAGTTCTTGATACGGCACATGCAACATGGAAACGGCTTAGATATAATTTGGCCAATGATCATGTTTCTTGTTAATTTTGTCTTCTTATCACTCCATAAAGCCATAGGTGATTTCAAAGATACCAGTGTATACCTGGGTACTTATAGCTTCTTACTTGATTTGTACTTATAGCTTCAAGTCTGAGAGGTCATGAAGACAACATCGAGCATCGTTATTGTACCCGAGGGATGAGGGTTTCTCCAGGGTTAAAAGATCTGTATGCTTTGGAAAACAATTTCAACAGCTTATCACCACTATTACAGTCTGCCATTTCACTTTTAAAATAGGGCCTTGGGGTGTGTGATATTATTCAAAACACCTTGTTTCTATACAGTAAATCGAACTCGACCTTATATATCTGAGCCAATTACATTTCTAAATGCATTAAAATTGCTTCAAATGAAAGAAAAAAAAAAAGCTTTATAATTCATTTTTTTAAACAGTTTTCATCATTTTACAGTGTTTGAATAGAATCCAAGTTGAAGTTTACGTAATATAATCCCATTTCTCCAATGTTTAGTCCGTGTATGTTTCTAGGCGTTTTGCTTCGAGTAACATCAATTCCATCTCTAGGACGTGTCGAAAAGCTGCGGCTCGTAGTCTTCCCCCAAAGCATATTCGTCGCCTTCACTCAAAGCATTAGACCGGCCGCTCATCGAGCACAGCGCAGCAGAGACAGGCGGGCTCCATAATGGGCTTTATACAAAGGTTACTTCAGACTTACTAAAAGTAGCCGAGGTATTTCTCTACACCCTTGTGCAAATTAATTGAAACAAAGTATTTTTTTTCTTTAATTTTGAAATTAATCCTATCATTTTTCACTAATCATACTAAAAGTAGTAAAAATACGAATGAGATGAATAAATCCTTCTCCTATTAGCAATTTTCACTAATCAGAGGGGTTCTAGGGGCGCATGTGCAGAAACTTCCGCAGACTAAAACTGCATCTATGATTACGTCAGTTGAGATTTCACTGTTGTCAGCGGTAAATGTGACAGCACGAAATCGTACAAAGATTGTTACTCTTTCCAGACGTACGACAAAGACTCATAGAAAGATTTCGAAGATAGTTGACGTTAGTATTGCAAATGTGAGCCGTGTTATAAAACAAAATAGGATCCATATCGCCAAAGAGGAGAGAATTGTTCCCGAAACTTTAAAACAACACCAAGAGATGACGCTTTCCTACTTATGCAAAGTAAAAAGACTTGTGCAGCACTTAATAGAGATTTAAAAAGGTATGGAATAACTATGAGCTCATTTACTGTTCGGAAGCATCTTATTGCAGCCAGTCAACTAGCCTATCAGCCTGTGTGAAGAAACAGCTTCTGACCAAACCATTGAAGAAAAAGCGCTACTTGTGGGTATTAAAATGTAAGATTTGAGCTGTTAAAATGAGAGGAAAGAACTATTTTTGACATAATTCATTTCATTGTAAAAGGCCAACAAACGGAGACCCCTCGGTAAAAGAATTCGGGACTGCATCAAGAACCGATTTGTACACCCTCAAAAGAAGATGTTTGGGGTTGTTTCGGTTAAAATGGGGTTGGTTCTTTGCAGCCTGCTGAGGGTATGATGCGTTCTGAGCAATCTATTACAATTTCGGAAAAAAATTCTTTACCAGTATTGAAGAAATGATGCGCTGACGGAATGGAGATTTTCCAGTCGGATTTAGACCTTTGCTATACGCACAAAACTACCAGAAAATTCATGTCTGAGAACCAAATGGAGACAATGGAGGACTTGGGAACTCTCCTGGTATCAATCCAGTTGAGAATCTTTGGGCTATATGCAAGAATCGCCAATTGATTAAGGACTGTTCAACTATGGAGAAGCTAATCACTGCGCTAATTCATGTCTGGGACAAGGACACAAATTTTGCAAATAAGTGTAAAAAAATGGTGGATTTCATGCTAAATCGTATCCAAATGTTAATAAAGAGTTGTTGAGATCCTATTATGTTATAAAATCTCTTGACTTTACATAAATTCAGATAAAATCGTATTTCTTCTTAGTTTTCTCAATTTTTCGAGTTTGTTTCAATTAATTTGCACAAGGGTGTACTATCAAAATTATGGCTAATATGACTAAATGAAGTTTGATGTGATATGATTTCGGGTACTAAAACAATCGAGACGACAAAATCATCTTAACCCAGTTTCGGCCGAACTTGCGTATACGCAACATTTCATTAAAAAAAATTTAATGAACACTGTGATATATGTTTTTCATTACTTTTATTTTCATACTATTTTTAAGGCTTTTGAATTCATCTAAAAACAAACGAACAAAATGTGGTTTAGTGTCTAAATCAAAAGTTATGTCAAACCCAAAATTTTATAGTTACTGGAACTTTTTATAATCACACATCATAAGAGTTGATGCATAACTTGATATTAGCATAGTCTCTACGTATCTGTGTACGAATACACTTATCTAACTTTATAGTGAATGCATAACCACTTCCCCCCCCCCCCACCCTTCAATAACTATCCAAAGTCGATCTTGTACTCTCATTAAACTTGGGAAATATATCTTCTATCAATCTAGGTTTCCGACCGCTGCTTTAGATCATATATAGGGATTGCCCTATTGAAATCGGAATGCAAGGATAATCCATCCGGTGAAACTTCAGCTCGAAATAAAAAATTTTAAGAGAGGTCAGCCAGACACAAAAACTCTGCTAAAAGAAATACGGACCGAAAGAAAAAGGCCGTAGAAGATGCAAAGTGTGTAAAAGCCAAATGATTTATTTGTGTCCTAAATGCCAAATACATTTACGTTCCAAATATTTTGTTTTGTTTTTTTTCATGTAAAAAATTTACTTATATACAATGGTTCAAATTTATATAGTTTGTACATAGATTCGGCGAATGATGCGTATACGCAACATTTCATTTTGATAATAAAATGTTATTGTGCATGCACGCAGCTTTTTTTATGTCTTAATGAATGCAGTTCAAGCATAATTTAACAAAAGTAGTATACCATTTTGTAAAAGTTCAATGCTTGGCCTGGAATGGGTTAAAAATAAATAAATAAATAAATAAAATATAAAAAAAAAACCACTTTAAACTGACTAATCTACAAAAAAGATATATAGGGGAGTGTAGCGTAAAGCGGGTAGATGCATACGTATGTCGTGTTTACCCCAGTACTCCCGAGTTCCAATCAGTCTCAAGGAAGTAGCAGTGAAGCAGCATGGTGAAACCAGGCTTAAAATTAAAATAATATAAATTTACTTAAAAAAATTAAGGTATGTGGCTAGCGATTATTTGACAACCAGCTAATTTTTATAATTGTTAATATTATTACGTTATTCTGCCTCCATCATCCTATAAACTAAGGTGGACGGTGGTCATTCCGTTTTTTCCCCATTTAAGGTTATACTTATAAAAAAAAAAAAAAAAAAAAAAAAAAAAAAACGTGAAGGCAAAATATATGAAGGCAAAGAGGGCGGACATACCCTCTTTGCTTTGATATATTTTTATGCTAGTTTTTTGTATTTTTGATGTATGGTAAAAACCATAAGAAAAAACGAATCATTTTTTAAAATGCTATTGATTGAATGAATTTTTTGAAACGTACAATAACTCATGCATGGTAAGAATGAAATAAATCAGAATTTATTTGATTCTTATACTAAAAAAATAGCAAAAGTTATTACAATGTTCGACCTTGTACTTACACATTGAGAAGTTACTGTTCTTCAGTACGTTACAAAGGGTTTTACTTAAATATTTGTGTTCATTAAGTGCAGTGTATTGCAATATTAACATTTCTGCCAAAAATAGGCAGCGATTACGAATTTGAAAGTTTCTGGTTCCCCATAGTGCCCAAGTAATGAATTATATTACATAGATGATTAACTAAAATGGTACTCAACTATTGCTCTTTAAAGGCAAGAATTGCTAACATTTTTGAGAAACGAAAAAAATATCCTCTAACTTTTACTTTCATTCAGTTAGTTTATTTTTCAGTTCATTTTATAAAACAAATGTCATGGATTTTCAATTTTTTTTTGTTATGTTTCTGTAATGAAAAACATAAATTCTTACACGACTGCTAACTCTTGTTTTATACTAATTAATTGTTAACTTTGTGTAGTAAACATTAGAAATACCTTAGTTACAAATACAATGAATTAATTTTGTGATTTTTCTTGGTAAAAAACCTCCTGTTTACTGTACGTAACAAGAACAAAACGGACGCACAAAAATGCCCTTCCAAACCTTATATTAAATTTTATAGGACTTATTATATACTGCTTTATTTGCTAGAAAGAAACCATCTGTCGGTAGAAATCAAAATGCATTTTCCAAAAATAACATTTTAAGTTCGAATTTTTGGAAAATACCGACACAGAGAGTCTTTGCATTTGTATCCAAATGTTTATCTCATATTAAATTCTCAAACATAGTCTCGCATCTCGTTCGCTACACATATAAAAGTTATTTAGTAGAATGCTGAGGGAAAAAAATACTTCTCTCGGAGTCTTCCCAAAGTACCAGTTGAATATATTTTTTGGGGTTCTGTTATCATCCAATTTCTACAACCGGAGAGAGAGAAATATTCCAGTTTCAGCTTAAGGGTCGAATTATTTGGGTAGACCTAAAAAGGAAACTTCGAGCTCAATAATGACCAATATTTTTTCTACTACAGGCTGTCTTCGTCGTATCTTGACAAAAAATATAAAATGTATAGTGATTGAGCTGATATAAAAGCATGGTTTGTTGAGATCCTCCGATGTCGTCGAGTTTGAAATCCCCTGTCTTTTCTTTCTCTTCCATCTTTTGTTAAGAAAGTACATTTTTCTTTTCGGAGAAGAACGCAATGTTAAATATGTGCTGCTATTTGATGATTTAAGTTTCATGCAATTATGTTACCTAAAAATTATATCTATATTTGTCTTTGGTTGTTTAAAGTTCAACTACTTTTAAATTTTGGGACTTGATGGTTGGAATATTTCACTTTTTTAAGGATCAAATTGTTTAAAAACGGAATATTGTCATTGTGAATAAAATCAAATTTTAAATTTAAGGGGGTCCGGGACACAAAAGTTGTCAAATTTTGCATTTTTCTTTTAAAATTATTTTTAAAAATTCTGTGTTTTTTCTGCTTAAAATGAGTTTTGAATCTTGTCTCCATTTTAATTAGCACAAAAGCTATAAAATTTTTTGCTGCACGTTGTTTTGAAAATCTAGCAGTTAGACCTCTGTTCTCACGACCTTGAAAACTTGAAACGCGTTATTCTCCATGATGCTTTCTTGATTTTTTTATTCAAATTCTTTTATGTCAAGAACTGATAAAGGTAAAGTAATAAAATTTGGAAATTTGGAGGGGATTGGGACATATCTTTATCAAAGGTTTTACTTGAAGTTTTGTTCGCTAAATTCGAAATAGAAATGTTTACCTTTCCGAAATTTTTTTTTAGCATTTTCAATTTTTATTTGAATTAATGTTTTTTAAATTGCCGAATAGAAAATAAAGCTTATCTATTAGTAGAATGATTTAAAAAAAAATGGAAAATGACGACATCTTTCGTATTAGGGGTTTAAACGATTCACGTAATTTGCTCTTTATTTACTTTGATTTTATTTACATTTTAGCGAAAAATTGAGTAGTACTTTTGCACTTATCTATTGCATTTATATTTTTTTCTACAAACATTCATTGCAGAACTAAAATATTTAAATATATGTGTAAACTAGTAGAGGAAATTTGGGTAGCTTATGTTAGATTTTTGAAAGGTTTGAAAGTTCAATATTTAATCCCGTTTTTTATCTATAAAAGCTTTTATTCTTTACGATAGTTAATTACACTTTTTTCGATTACGAGATTGTTGAAAAATATTAGAGCAGCAAAGAAATAAGCAGAAAAAAAAAACTGCATGAAGCAGTCATGGGCATAAAATGCAATACTGGAAACAAGATACATGTTGTATGTTAGCTATTGTTACTTGCGGAACCGATTGCGACGGAACCGAACATCAAAATCACCTTTTCATTACATTTAAATGACTAAAAATAAATAAATACATAAATAAATAAATTGATTCAAGATGTTTAATGTGGTTTTTTGTTTCCTAAAACACTTACGGGAGATCCTACGGAGAAAATGACATTTCAACCCCACTCGAGAGCTTGTATGTTTCATTAAAAACATTATTTTAAAAGGATAATGAACAAAATTTTATTGCTTAAGGAATTGCACAAGTATTTGTGATTTCTTACAAACAAAAACAGGATCCATTACCTGTCAAAATTAGTATTAGCTGTCACGTCCGGGGACAACAAGGGGGGGGGGGGTGCTCCTTTCGTGGAATGGCACTTACGACTGCTTCACATCTATTTTTTGTTAATGTAATAACGTTGTCGATAAGACTTTAAGGGTTATGTTCTAATCTTCACTTGGATTAGTAAGGTTACAGAAAAAAGTCCGCAAGTCTCGGAGTGCAAAAAGAGGTCTTTTCGGTTTTGCTGAAATACGCCCTGTTCGTACCAAACACATGTTCGACATTTTTTTTCAGAAACACGCTCTGACAATTTTAAACGATATTATCTAGAAGATGAGCTGTGAGAGATGAGGCAGGGTCATGTATTGGGAGAAAATAATCACCCAGGTCTACTATGTAACTTATGACAGGTCGAAATATCTCGTCTTTGTGACGTTGGGCCATCCAATTGCCACTCCAGATGGTGGCAATTGGATGTGGCAGGTGTGTCTCTCTCTCTATCTTTGTTTATATTAGGGCATGATTCTTACACATAGTAATGTAATCCTGAATGTAAACATATGTAAGGTTATTTATTCCTTTTGTCGTTTTTGCCATGTGTATGAGTATCTAAAATTTTACTCCAGTACTCCAGACTGAATTGGAACTAATTAGAACTAGTCGCTAATTGGCTCGGTTACTTCAATTCAATGTTCTTCAGTATTTTTTCCAGTGCTTGACGGTACTTTGAGCTCACCTAACATCTTAGGACAACGCGTTTTGAGACCTCACTACTGAGGACACTTCAGATTATTTTGTTTCTACTATTTCATCCTATTCCAAACAGCGACTTTATTTTTAGCTACAAAGAATCTCTCTTTGTTTTGTAGAGATTTCAACAGGATATGTATGGGTCATCAGTTTTACATAGAAATGGATGACTTTTCCTTGGTTTACGTCGATTGTTCCCTTTTTTTAACAATAAATCTAGGCGTTTTGTGCATTAATTTGCATTGTTAATTGCATTGCATGATGCTAATGAATTTTATAAATTTTAGAATATATATATATATATATATATATATATATTTAAAAATAGAAGTATAAAATCTTGTGAAAATCTGTTAAAAACTGAAGTAAAGATAAAATTCCCAAAAGACCCTGGGGCCTTCATCAGGGGGACCCCCTAGGGTAGGGAAAAGTGGAGTCAGATGTTTCCAGCAAGTTGCAGGCAAATCGCCTAAAAAGTTGCAACTTTTAGCCCCCGACATCTCACAAACAAGCAGTAGGTCACTGGAAGTCCAATTCATTTATGCATATACACGAGAGAATACAATTCAAAAGACACTATATATAATCAATAAAATTCAAATAGAACAGATGACATGAAATTACAAAAATACAAAAAAAGAACTTTCAATCAACAATGTAAGAACTACCAACCTGAGGCCTTTTCAATGCGCTACTGATAAGACTGTTGGTCAAATTCGCGGGGTAGCAGTTTTCAGTTAAAGTTACAATTAATTGTCTTATTGCTGAGTCTAGATTTGAATTATTGTTGCAAATTTTTTTGTATCGGGAAATTTGGGAGATGATAATGTTCTTGAAAACCTTTTTACTTAGACAACTGTGAAAATGGATAAGTGAGTGCACTTTAAAGTTGAAATCTTTACGTTTGTCATATAGTGCTAGATTGACATCTTTATCTTCTAATTTAATATAAATGTCGAGAAAAGAAGCAGTGTTGTTACTATGTGTTTGTTTAAGCAAAAGCTCTTTTGGATAAATATCCTTGTAGAGATTATGGAAGTTACTGTTGTTAAAAATAATGATGTCATCAATGTACCTGAAGGCCTCAAGGTCATTATCGACTAGAAAATTTGACTCATAAATATGAAGAAAAACGTTTGCAAAGGCACTGGAAAAAGATGTACCCATGGGAATACCGTTAATTTGCTTGTAAAAATTAGAACCATTAAAAAGATAGTTTTCGAAAACACAGAATTTAACTAAATTTAACCAGTAGCTTCTTTTTGACCCTATGCAGTATTCATACTTTTCGTACAGTTTATTAGAAATGTCTAAGATTAGATGATGGGGAATATTTGTAAAGAGATTTTCGAAGTCAAAAGTGTTGATACTGTAAATGTTGTTATTACGATTATTTAAAAAGTTCAAAACCTTTTGGTTATTCAAAATAATTAAGTTTTTTTCTTCAGCAATATTTTCCAAAATATTTTTAAGTTTTTCGAAGAAAATATAGCCGGCTCTCACGTTATAAGAATGAGTCCCACTTGTGACAAACCTGAATTTAACTGGATTTTTATGAAATTTAACTGTGATGAAAAGGAAAGGAAACTTGAAATTAAGATGTTTTGTATTTAAGATTTTATCAAATGCGAGTAACCTTTTCTTGAGGCTGGATTCTGCTTCAGTAATCATTGTATAGGTGTTGATATTGGAATATTCATTTAAAAGTAGCTGTTTGTAAAGAAATTTACACATGATTGCAAAGTTATTGCTTGCTTTGTCGACTGTAGTGATAGTAAAGGATTTTTTGAAGTTTTTGATACTCATGTTAAGATTTTTATCGATAAAATTGCAAAGATCTTTACGGTGAAAATTATATAAGCTGTAACTATAGGTAAATTCATGAAGTATTTTCTTTTTCCATTCGACAAAGCCTTCAATGGGCCAACTATACTTGTACGCGATTTTTAAAATAAACATGTCTAGTTCTTTGCTGAAGTTACTGAAGATTGCTTTTTTGTTTAAGTGACTATCTGGTCGAAATTTTGAGCCTTTTTCTAGGAGATACTTTAGGGATTCATTCTGTATTATATTTAAGTTACCTGTGATAATATGACCATGTTCTTTATTAATAAAGTCTTTATAAAAATGTTCCTTACAAATACAGGCATTTTCTTGTATATTGTGAATGTTTGTGAATGTTTTTGTCTAGATTTGAATTATTGTTGCAAATTTTTTTGTATCGGGAAATTTGGGAGATGATAATGTTCTTGAAAACTGTGGTGTTGATACAAGCAGTTTCCATTCCATCCATTTCTGCTTCTATGTCTGCAATCCGGTTTCGGATATAGCTCAGTGAACTGCGCGTACTCCTCCTTTCCGTTTCTCCGACTTCCGCTTGTCGTTATTTGTAGCACTGAACTGTGTTTGGCATCAGGTTGTCTGCAGAGAGTTTTGGCCATGTGCTTGGAAGGTTTTTCGTCTCTGGGTAACTCTCCTCTTTTTATTTTTATAATTGGTTTTCTTTTTTGAATTAATTAATCTTCTGCCTATCTTTTGAACCTAAATTTATACTCCTACTCATCCGGGAAGTTATTGTAATTGCTCAGTTTATGTTAGCGTCCCCTCTATGATCGGCGCAATTTAAGTCATTTTATAATGTTTATGATTGTGTTTTGTAATGAATTGTTGTAATATTTTGTATATTATACTCAGGTACAGTTTGAGAAGGTTGGAATGTTTATCGTATCTATTTTATGTTTGTTTTTGGCATTTTCACTGGTTTTGCGTCGCTGGTCATCGTAAGTGTTTTAGGACATTTAATGTATGTTATGTTTTGTTTTATGCCTTGTACGTGTGACTATTGGAATAATTTTTGATGACCTTTTCTGCCCAATGTTTTTCGACTTCCCCGGATGTTGTTAATTGTGTTTTTTAGTTAATTTCTTTTGTTTGCCATGTCCGTTAGTTCAAGTTTTGGCGCAGTTCCCAGCTTGGCGACGGTTGGCGTGTTTTCTAAAAGGTGATTCCCTTCTGCTCTTGGCAACCGGGGCTGTTTTGCTTCACATTGCGGAGGCCGCTCTGGGTTGCTACTCTGGGTATTTAAACTTGTGTTTCTCGCCAATTTTGGCATTCGATTGATTTTATTCCGTACTGTTGACAGTGCACGGCGAAGCTCTCAACCAGAGCCGAAGTCCGAATCAACTCGTAACATGAAGGAGATTCGTCATACATCCGGAATCAACATGATCGGTAAGCAATGTCCTGTACGCGAGGCTCTGTAAACTTGGGTTATTTTATTTTCATGGCACAACGCAAAATTATGTATTAAAAACAAATCATTGAATCTCTGCAACATGTTTGAAATTATCATTGAATCTCTGCAACATGTTTGAAATTATCATTGAATCTCTGCAACATGTTTGAAATTATTATTGAATTTTTGCAACATGTTTGAAATTATGTTTACATAATCAAGAGAATAAATTATATTCATGGAAGTTGGAAACTTCTTGTCTCTCTTCGATCTAACCACTACGATCTAACAACGCAACATTTGGTGCCGAACCAGTGCCATGAGCATATTTACAGAGCTTCAGCAGACCAGTGACTTTTTATTTTGAAGTGACTATATTTTTGTGAACGATGAAGACTGCTATATTGAAATTTTTGCATGACACATTTTCTAAACTTGATGAAATGAATATTATTATTATTTGAAACATTACATTATTCACATCACTTGGTGACTACTTAAATTCAGAATGGGTAGAAGAGTTGCCCCAAATCAAAATGTACCCCCGTCTCAATCAAATACTCCTTTTATCATTGCGGTGCATGACTTCGATGGAGATCCTGCAGAAGTTGAATTCTTTGTCAGCCAGGTCACTGATCTTATTCAATTAAATGATTGGCCAGACCAAAAGGCCTGTTTATATCTTAAATCAAAATTGAAAGGAGAAGCACTCCAATATGTCATTTCCTCCCCACATTTAAAATCTGAAACATCTTACAAAAAGATTTTAGAAGAACTTCTTCTTTTCTTTAAATCAAAGAACCAGAAAATTTCCTTACAGGAATTTAATCAGATTTCTTATATACCTAATGAATCTTTTCGAGCATTAGCTCACAGAATTAGGGCAAAAGCTGCTCTATTGTATGATGTTGCAAACGCTTCCGCCTTGGATCAAATTCTATATCATAAGTTCATCTCGGTTATACCCCAGAACTTTAGAATCCAAATCCTTTCAGAAAACATTGTTGATTTTAAAAAAGCAGTTGACAAAGCAGAGCACATGGATGCCGTTATGAAACAGGCAAATTCTTGCAACTTTACAAATGAAAGTGAACAGATAAACACCTTGAGGATGCAAATAATTGAACTGAAACAGTTAATACAGGATAAATCATCAGAAAACATAGAAAATAACAAGAAGGTCGTTGAGAAGCAACATTGCAACTTTTCTAACACTGCTCAGTGTTGTTGCACTTCACAGATACACTCTGTACACCACACATTTAATTCAAAGCCTTCATATGATTCAAACAGTGGAGAAAATTCTGCTTCGCAGAAACAAGATTTTTTTGAGCCCAGATCGAACCGTGGAAGACAACAGTACACATATCGCAGAGGTGGATCGTATAATAGACGAAGGTCGCACTATTTTAGTAGAAGGCCGTATAGCAAATATTGCTCCTTTTGCAATTCCCACACTCACAGTTACAACAATTGCTTCAAGAGAAACAACACCAGTTTTAATCATCAGTTTTCGAATCCTGGTAGCAATACTAATCTTCAGCAATTTCCCCCTTTTTTGCCACCTAGTCAACAGAACCACTCATATGCCAACCATAAGTTTCTGAATCAAAATGCCAACTTTACCCCATTGGGACAGCGTGACGATCATCTTAAGTCGGGAAACTAGGTGATAGGACTGACCGTGCAGAGGGTCTGTCCTCAGTTAGCGTATCTGCACCTACAATTGTGCCTACAACTCTCGAGCATATCTTTTCTGTTAATTCCGACGCTGTCGTGCTGCCGTACTTAATTGTGCAAATGGCAACGTCCGAATTGATATTTTTGTATGATTGTGGTTCGACTATTAGCTTATTAAGTCTCCAGGTTTTTAATTCCTTAAAGCATCTTCTCAAGTACAAATTCATTGCAAGAAATGTCAAGATATCCACCATTAACTCTGACATCCAGTTCAAAGGTTGCATCCAAGTCACTTTGAAAATCCAAAACTTAAATTTCAAGCACATTTTATATTTAATTGATTTTCCGAAAGATTACCCATGTGTAGGACTACTTGGATATGACTTCCAAACTAAATTCGCAGCTCAATTGTGTCCTGCTGAAAACATCATCAGAATAAAAAATACTACTATCCCTCTGTTTAAATTTAACTCTTCGACAAGTGTTAATTTTCATCAAAATGACATACATATGAATATTCACAATGATGTCAGTGATCATAACCTTAGCACTCAGGGGGCAAATCATGAATGTGACACAGATCAGATAATTAAAATTAAAGCAAAGAAAAAGATAAAAATTGACCCTAGTAAGGAAACATATCTCTTAGTGGGATTTGATACAGATAATCCTGTTCATTTGAATGGAAAATTTTTGTTTTCTCCATCTTTGAAATGTCCTTTATTATCACATGAGACCATTATTGACAGGTCTCTTTGTCAAAACAAATCAAATGAGTTTTACATTTACATCAAGAATACCTCGAATAAGCCTGTACATGTCAATAAGAATATGAATGTAGGGTATGCTGAAAATGTATCTGAAATTTTAGAACATAAAACTGCAGCAAAACAGCATTGTGTCAATCTAATTCAGGCGTCACCTGAAATTTTAGATCTTAGGAAGAGAGAATTCGACTTGGCAGACTTCAAACTTGAGCATTTGGACAGGGAACAGAAACAAGCTCTATCTGCGACACTTACTGAAAATTATCAGGTTTTTAGCAAATCGCTTGCGGCTATTGGCGAATCGGATGCCATTACACCAAGGTTACAATTTTTACACGATTATCCATCTAAACAGGTCCCTTATCCCCTTCCCCAATCTTTAGTAGCCGAAGCAAAAAAGCAAATTGATGAAATGGTCCAAGCAAAGATCCTCAAGAAAGGTTTATCTCCATACGCGTCCCCTATTGTTATGGTTAAGAAAAAAGGATCAGATGCCACAGGAAAGCAAAAATATCGATTGGCACTCGATTTACGTCTTGTTAATTCTTTACTGACTATAACACATTATCCAATTCCAAGAATACAGGACATCATTGCATCTCTCGCAAAATATAAATTTTTCACTACCCTAGACTTACACCAGGCGTATCATCAAATTCGTTTACCTGAAGAATATCATGAGAAAATAGCGGCGACCACCCCTTTCGGAGTTTACCTATACCAGCGTCTTCCCTTTGGTCTTCTGTCGAGTTCATCCTTTTTCCAACAATTTGTTGACATATTGATTGCTGAGACTGGCATTGATTCAATAGTAGCATATCAGGATGATTTGTTGATCCCATCATGTTCGTTCTCTCAAACACATGAACATTTAGCCAAGCTTCTTGCTGTGCTCAAAAAGCATAACGTTACACTCAGTGCCTCTAAATGCACATTTCACAGTGAGAACATAAACTACTTAGGGTTTAATGTGTCCCAAAACATTGTCAAACCTATGCAGTCCAACATTGCGAAAATCACAAATTTTCCTGTGCCCAAAACGAAGAAACAGCTGAGGAGATTTTTGGGTGTGTGCAACTTTTACAGAACTCTGATCCCAAATTATGCACATCTCACACATGAATTTAATCTCTTAGCATCACCAAAGTCGAAATTTACTTGGACTCAGTCTCACCAGGACTCGTTCGATACATTACAAAATATCTTTCTGTCAAAGCCATTCTTAATCACCCCTGATTTTAATGAAATGTTTTATCTCCACACTGATGCTTCCAAGACAGCAATTTCAGCAATCCTAATGCAAAAGAGAGATCAAAATTTTTTACCTGTGTCATTCTTTTCTAAATCATTGTCCAAAGCTGAAGCACGATACCCTGCTATCAAGCTTGAATTATTTGCCATTGTCAAAGGTGTCCAAATTTTCAAATATTATCTGTATGGAAGATTATTCACTATAATAAGTGATGCTAAATCACTTAAGTTTCACCAGAAACTTACTAACCCAGCAGACATAGTTACGCGATGGTTATTACTGTTGTCACAGTATAAATTTGAATTTGAACCAATTAAGGGAATATTGAACGTGATACCTGATTTTTTTTCGCGAATACCCATTAATGAGACAAACATGAAATCTCTACACGATGGTATGGATATTCTGTCTGACGAGAATGCTTGCCCAATTCTCTCCTCATCCCTTGATCTGGAAAAAGTGCAGCATATTAACATGAGAGGCATGAACGAAAACAAAAATTTCACACTACCTTTATCATCTTATGATATGGCCTCAAGCGTCCAACTCGAACCTCATCATGAAGTGGTTACAAGTAACACACTGAATGAAAATCCAGAGCAGGTAAACACTCATATCACTGCCTATGCGAAACATTGTGTCAATAACCTTAATTCTAATACACATCACCAATTTTGTCAAGATGGACAATCTGATACCATTTTTAATGCTTATCGTTTATCTCATGAAGATAAATCATACAATATTTATAACAAAGTTTCGAATAAACAGGACACGTCACCACTTGAACAAGACAAAGTAGTTCAACATACTCAAATTCAAAGTGTAAATGTACAACAATATGCAGATACACAGATTCTTGATCAAAATGTTCATTTAAATACTGAATCTGATATTGAAGGTACAGAAGTGTGTCCATATACCAATGAGGTGAATCAAAATGAAATTTTTCAATGTCATGGTATAAACGAACAAGTGTGTCATAAGGCAATTCAAAACAATCAGTGTGAAATTAATAATTTATGTCAAATTGAAGATCATGATAAAAATATGGGTTTAAATCAAAATGAAAATCTTCACATAAGTCATCATAACAATGCTGTGTGGCATAGCGAAAATTCAAACTCCTGTAATAATATGAATAACTATAGTGTTATCTGTAATATGTTGAGTCAATGTTCTGAAGACCCTGAGAATGAAATCTCAAATGTTACATTTTTGAAACACCAACTCGAAGATACAGATCTTAACAAAATTTATAACTCTATTATAAATAAGGTTAACACAAAGCAATGCTATGCAATTCATCCTGAATCTAAATTACTATATTATGTAAACACTGCTAAGGAATCCGAAGGTCCTGAAAATTTTAAAATCTGTATTCCCACATCTCTGAAACACAAAGTTTTAAGAATATGTCACATATCACACTTAGGATTCAACAAAACATACCAAGCTTTACAAAAAAAATACTTTTGGCCAGGAATGTACAAGGATACTGCAAATTATATTGCAAGTTGTGAAATATGTAATTTAAATAAACATCATAGAATTCCTCAAGCACCTTGGCAACAAGCTGAAATATGCAAGTACCCGAATCAAGTTTGCTCCTCTGACATTGTGGGTCCTTTCCCTAATCAGAAGTATATTTTAACGATTATAGATCATTTCAGCCGTCACTTAGAGCTATATGTAATATCCTCCATATCTGAAAACGTTATCCTGGACAGATTTTTTCATTATATTTCAACTTTTGGGAGACCTGAGATATTTTTCACAGATAATGGTAAACAATTTGCATCTCATGCTGTGCAATTCTTCCTTAAGAAATTAGGCATATATCAGTCCTTTATTTCATTGCAACACGCGGCTGCAAATGGAGTCGTAGAGAGGATAAACAACTCGATTAAGACATCAATTTCCGCCTTAATGCAAGAAGGACACTCTTTTGAATATGCAGCACAAATACACAAAAATCTATATAACAATTGCATACATTCCACCACAAAGTTTTCTCCAAACTATATACATTTCGGTCGACCAATGGCAACGTTTTTCGATACTATGCAAGAAGATGTAGACTTACCTAATTTTACCTCCATTACACTCTCCAGAATTGCCCATGACTTGCAAAATGTTCATAAGCAAGTGTACAAAAATTTGAAGGAAGCCAAAAGTCACCAAAACCAAAGTCAGAAGAATCCCAGGCTGAGAAATTTTGAAGTCGGCGACATAGTATACTTGATGTATGATATCAAGTTCAAAAAGAAATACACTGGTCCATACATTGTGCAGAAAAAAAACTCTAACGTTACCGTTTATATTCAAAGATTAGAAGATTCTACCTCTCGTATGCTCCTCATCCACATAAATCAGACTTCACAAGTCTCCGCCTAGATGGTCACACCTGAAAGCATCGGATAATGAGGATAGTAATATGCCTCATACTTCACAAAATAATACATATAATCTTCGTCCAAAAAATAATTTTTTTTTATGTCTGATACTGCCTTTTCTATTCTCATCATGTTCCTGTGCTTCCTGAGTTTCTTCTGAGGCAACCCTGATTGATGGATCCTAAATTGGGTGTGGAGTTCCTGTTGTTCAAGATGCTGGCGTTTTGGAATTATGTGATCTTCATGTGCCTTGGATGATGCTTCTGGTCTCGCATGGCTTGATTATTTGGATTAAGAGGTATCCTTTTATTATGTTCTGGTGGCAGACATTTCTTCTTTTTATCTGTTGTATTTGCAATAGCCTTGTCTTTTCTGATTGTATTTATATACAACCATCCATATTACATGTAAACATTGTCATGAACAGTCAGTTCTTAAAACTCGGATACACTTGTATCTTATCTGCTCTTATGCAATTCATAATACCATTTTGTCTGTACACTAGTTTCGTCTGTGAAAATGTTGTCTTTGCATTCCCATACATATTATATATTTGCTGTTTACGTCAAATTAAATTGCACGTCTGTCACAGAACACCAGTAATCATGTTGCTTTGCAGAAGTAGTGTAAATTTATCTCGCCTGTAAAATCAAGTCACCACTGATGTCATATATTAAACATGGACACTTTAAAATACTCTATTACATGTTTCCAAGAACTATTAAAATTGAGGACTATCACTATAATAGATCACAAAATGTTATATCCACTTGTTTAGCCTGAAAATCTAGACTTTTTGTTTGACAGAAGTTGTTTCCTACAGGTACATACAAAGAAAAGTTTTGTATACTGAACGTGTCTGAAGCTGTAATTTTCAATGTTAATTATTGATAATTCATTTATCTAAGGAATTTTGTATGCATATTTAGTAAGGTGATGAAAGAAAGCTTAATTTTTGCCTACAAGTGGCTTACTCATTTTAATAAAGAGTTACCACAAAGTCAAATAATAGGTGACATATTCCTTGGATAGTTAGATTGCTTGAATAATTAAATTTTAGGAATCTTAAGTGAAAAGTAAAGAAATGAATGTTGTCATAAAGTGTTTAGAAAGTGTTTGAATTATGTTTGAACAAAATATTGACAAAAGAGAAGTGTTAGTTAACCAAACATTTAAGTATAGACTAAAAATACTGATGTTGGAATTAAGGCTCTTCTTATCATTAGATAAACTACAGAAAATGCTGTCATGTAGTAAACTTATGTTGCATAATGTTGAACTCATTTTCAAGTGTATGTATCTCTTGTGTGTTTGTTGATGTATTGTTGTGGTTGCAAGCGTAATATCAAAACAATGAATGATCAAATCAATGAGAAAAATTGATGGAATTAATTTGGTTTCATAAGCATAGAATTTATGCAACTTGTTTAAAGAGAAAAAAAAAACCTTTTTGAAAATGAAAATGATTTTGGTAAAATGAATTGTTTTTAATGACATGTAAAGTCTGAATCAAAGGTTTTGAATGAGAAATTTGTAACTAAATTTGTGATGACTTTGTTTTGAATAATGTGTTGGAAATTTGATAATTAAGTTGATTCATAGCGAAATGTGAATTTTATTATATTACCTCTGGGCATTGGTAACTAAGTCAGGGGACTCATCTGTTTTGCTCTTGCATGATGTGCATGTAGATGAATAATCTGTTTGGGGTTAAGCAATGTCTTATTTTATGATGATAGGTTTTCTAATTTTATGGGTTGTTGATACAAATTTTATCATAACAATTTACCATTAGTTTGTAACCTATAATGATTTTGCGCCTAAACTCATTTTAAAACAGTATACTCCTGATTTAAATTCTGATCTGTACATATGTATGTATAGTGTAAAACCAATGCATGTGGTATATGATTTTAAATGAATGTATTGAAAATTGTTTTTTAATTTGTAACAAATGAATGTAGAAAACTAGGCATACGTGTTGGAAACATAATAATGTATGTGTTACATTTTGCATTTAGAAGTTTTGTCATAACAAAACAAAAAAAAAAAAATTAAGTAATTTTTGTTTGTAACAAAACAAAAAAAAGAAAGTCTGTATGCAATTTAAAATTTAGTCATACTAAGTATTGAGTGTTACTGTTTGTGTTGAATGTATTTTAATCATGAAGCCAAAGATTTTGTTTAGGTTATACTTTGTGTTGTGCCATCCTCAATTCAAAAAAAAAAAAAAAAAAAAAAAAATTCATGATAATTTTTTTTTTCCCGGCCAAAGGAGGGAATGTGGTGTTGATACAAGCAGTTTCCATTCCATCCATTTCTGCTTCTATGTCTGCAATCCGGTTTCGGATATAGCTCAGTGAACTGCGCGTACTCCTCCTTTCCGTTTTCTCCGACTGTCCGCTTGTCGTTATTTGTAGCACTGAACTGTGTTTGGCATCAGGTTGTCTGCAGTGAGTTTGGCCATGTGCTTGGAAGGTTTTTCGTTTCTGGGTAACTCTCCTCTTTTTTATTTTATAATTGGTGTTTTCTTTTTTGAATTAATTAACTCTTCTGCCTATCTTTTGAACCTAAATTTATACTCCTACTCATCCGGGAAGTTATTGTAATTGCTCAGTTTATGTTAGCGTCCCCTCTATGATCGGCGCAATTTAAGTCATTTTATAATGTTTATAATTGTATTTTGTAATGAATTGTTGTAATATTTTGTATATTATACTCAGGTACAGTTTGAGAAGGTTGGAATGTTTATCGTATCTATTTTATGTTTGTTTTTGGTATTTTCACTGGTTTTGCGTCTCTGGTCATCGTACGTGTTTTAGGACATTTAATGTATGTTATGTTTTGTTTTAGGCCTTGTACGTGTGACTATTGGAATAATTTTTGATGACCTTTTCTGCCCAATGTTTTTCGACTTCCCCGGATGTTGTTAATTGTGTTTTTTAGTTAATTTCTTTTGTTTGCCATGTACGTTAGTTCAAGTTTTGGCGCAGTTCCCAGCTTGGCGACGGTTGGCGTGTTTTCTAAAAGGTGATTCCCTTCTGCTCTTGGCAACCGGGGCTGTTTTGCTTCACATTGCGGAGGCCGCTCTGGGTTGCTATTCTGGGTATTTAAACTTGTGTTTCTCGCCAATTTGGCATTCGATTGATTTAAATTTAATGTGTCAACAGCTCACGGCAGAGCTCCCCTCCCAATGGAATACTGGAGTTGCGCCACGGAGTCATCATCATGCACCTTGTATCAACATGATTAACTGGTAAGAAATGTCCTGTACGCGAGGCTCTGTAAACTTGGGTTATTTTATTTTCATGGCACAACGCAAAATTATGTATTAAAAACAAATTATTGAATCTCTGCAACATGTTTGAAATTATCATTGAATCTCTGCAACATATTTGAAATTATCATTGAATCTCTGCAACATGCTTGAAATTATTATTGAATTTTTGCAACATGTTTGAAACTATGTTTACATAATCAAGAGAATAAATTATATTCATGGAAGTTGGAAACTTCTTGTCTCTCTTCGATCTAACCACTACGATCTAACAACGCAACAAAAACCTTTTTACTTAGACAACTGTGAAAATGGATAAGTGAGTGCACTTTAAAGTTGAAATCTTTACGTTTGTCATATAGTGCTAGATTGACATCTTTATCTTCTAATTTAATATAAATGTCGAGAAAAGAAGCAGTGTTGTTACTATTTGTTTGTTTAAGCAAAAGCTCTTTTGGATAAATATCCTTGTAGAGATTATGGAAGTTACTGTTGTTAAAAATAATGATGTCATCAATGTACCTGAAGGCCTCAAGGTCATTATCGACTAGAAAATTTGACTCATAAATATGAAGAAAAACGTTTGCAAAGGCACTGGAAAAAGATGTACCCATGGGAATACCGTTAATTTGCTTGTAAAAATTAGAACCATTAAAAAGATAGTTTTCGAAAACACAGAATTTAACTAAATTTAACCAGTAGCTTCTTTTTGACCCTATGCAGTATTCATACTTTTCGTACAGTTTATTAGAAATGTCTAAGATTAGATGATGGGGAATATTTAATATATCTGTAACTATAGCTTTTGCAGCAAAAACATTCACAATATACAAGAAAATGACTGTATTTGTAAGGAACATTTTTATAAAGACTTTATTAATAAAGAACATGGTCATATTATCACAGGTAACTTAAATATAATACAGAATGAATCCCTAAAGTATCTCCTAGAAAAAGGCTCAAAATTTCGACCAGATAGTCACTTAAACAAAAAAGCAATCTTCAGTAACTTCAGCAAAGAACTAGACATGTTTATTTTAAAAATCGCGTACAAGTATAGTTGGCCCATTGAAGGCTTTGTCGAATGGAAAAAGAAAATACTTCATGAATTTACCTATAGTTACAGCTTATATAATTTTCACCGTAAAGATCTTTGCAATTTTATCGATAAAAATCTTAACATGAGTATCAAAAACTTCAAAAAATCCTTTACTATCACTACAGTCGACAAAGCAAGCAATAACTTTGCAATCATGTGTAAATTTCTTTACAAACAGCTACTTTTAAATGAATATTCCAATATCAACACCTATACAATGATTACTGAAGCAGAATCCAGCCTCAAGAAAAGGTTACTCGCATTTGATAAAATCTTAAATACAAAACATCTTAATTTCAAGTTTCCTTTCCTTTTCATCACAGTTAAATTTCATAAAAATCCAGTTAAATTCAGGTTTGTCACAAGTGGGACTCATTCTTATAACGTGAGAGCCGGCTATATTTTCTTCGAAAAACTTAAAAATATTTTGGAAAATATTGCTGAAGAAAAAAACTTAATTATTTTGAATAACCAAAAGGTTTTGAACTTTTTAAATAATCGTAATAACAACATTTACAGTATCAACACTTTTGACTTCGAAAATCTCTTTACAAATATTCCCCATCATCTAATCTTAGACATTTCTAATAAACTGTACGAAAAGTATGAATACTGCATAGGGTCAAAAAGAAGCTACTGGTTAAATTTAGTTAAATTCTGTGTTTTCGAAAACTATCTTTTTAATGGTTCTAATTTTTACAAGCAAATTAACGGTATTCCCATGGGTACATCTTTTTCCAGTGCCTTTGCAAACGTTTTTCTTCATATTTATGAGTCAAATTTTCTAGTCGATAATGACCTTGAGGCCTTCAGGTACATTGATGACATCATTATTTTTAACAACAGTAACTTCCATAATCTCTACAAGGATATTTATCCAAAAGAGCTTTTGCTTAAACAAACACATAGTAACAACACTGCTTCTTTTCTCGACATTTATATTAAATTAGAAGATAAAGATGTCAATCTAGCACTATATGACAAACGTAAAGATTTCAACTTTAAAGTGCACTCACTTATCCATTTTCACAGTTGTCTAAGTAAAAAGGTTTTCAAGAACATTATCATCTCCCAAATTTCCCGATACAAAAAAATTTGCAACAATAATTCAAATCTAGACTCAGCAATAAGACAATTAATTGTAACTTTAACTGAAAACTGCTACCCCGCGAATTTGACCAACAGTCTTATCAGTAGCGCATTGAAAAGGCCTCAGGTTGGTAGTTCTTACATTGTTGATTGAAAGTTCTTTTTTTGTATTTTTGTAATTTCATGTCATCTGTTCTATTTGAATTTTATTGATTATATATAGTGTCTTTTGAATTGTATTCTCTCGTGTATATGCATAAATGAATTGGACTTCCAGTGACCTACTGCTTGTTTGTGAGATGTCGGGGGCTAAAAGTTGCAACTTTTTAGGCGATT
The DNA here is from genome assembly GCA_038373865.1 of Uloborus plumipes. Classification (NCBI taxonomy): domain Eukaryota; kingdom Metazoa; phylum Arthropoda; class Arachnida; order Araneae; family Uloboridae; genus Uloborus; species Uloborus plumipes. Next base: position 67,828 of record JAXGGA010001090.1, read on the forward strand.
TGCATGCAACTTGCTGGAAACATCTGACTCCACTTTTCCCTACCCTAGGGGGTCCCCCTGATGAAGGCCCCAGGGTCTTTTGGGAATTTTATCTTTACTTCAGTTTTTAACAGATTTTCACAAGATTTTATACTTCTATTTTTAAATATATATATATATATATATATATATATATATATATATATATATATATATATATATATATATATATATATATATATATATATATATATATATATATATATATATTCTAAAATTTATAAAATTCATTAGCATCATGCAATGCAATTAACAATGCAAATTAATGCACAAAACGCCTAGATTTATTGTTAAAAAAAGGGAACAATCGACGTAAACCAAGGAAAAGTCATCCATTTCTATGTAAAACTGATGACCCATACATATCCTGTTGAAATCTCTACAAAACAAAGAGAGATTCTTTGTAGCTAAAAATAAAGTCGCTGTTTGGAATAGGATGAAATAGTAGAAACAAAATAATCTGAAGTGTCCTCAGTAGTGAGGTCTCAAAACGCGTTGTCCTAAGATGTTAGGTGAGCTCAAAGTACCGTCAAGCACTGGAAAAAATACTGAAGAACATTGAATTGAAGTAACCGAGCCAATTAGCGACTAGTTCTAATTAGTTCCAATTCAGTCTGGAGTACTGGAGTAAAATTTTAGATACTCATACACATGGCAAAAACGACAAAAGGAATAAATAACCTTACATATGTTTACATTCAGGATTACATTACTATGTGTAAGAATCATGCCCTAATATAAACAAAGATAGAGAGAGAGACACACCTGCCACATCCAATTGCCACCATCTGGAGTGGCAATTGGATGGCCCAACGTCACAAAGACGAGATATTTCGACCTGTCATAAGTTACATAGTAGACCTGGGTGATTATTTTCTCCCAATACATGACCCTGCCTCATCTCTCACAGCTCATCTTCTAGATAATATCGTTTAAAATTGTCAGAGCGTGTTTCTGAAAAAAAATGTCGAACATGTGTTTGGTACGAACAGGGCGTATTTCAGCAAAACCGAAAAGACCTCTTTTTGCACTCCGAGACTTGCGGACTTTTTTCTGTAACCTTACTAATCCAAGTGAAGATTAGAACATAACCCTTAAAGTCTTATCGACAACGTTATTACATTAACAAAAAATAGATGTGAAGCAGTCGTAAGTGCCATTCCACGAAAGGAGCACCCCCCCCCCCCCTTGTTGTCCCCGGACGTGACAGCTAATACTAATTTTGACAGGTAATGGATCCTGTTTTTGTTTGTAAGAAATCACAAATACTTGTGCAATTCCTTAAGCAATAAAATTTTGTTCATTATCCTTTTAAAATAATGTTTTTAATGAAACATACAAGCTCTCGAGTGGGGTTGAAATGTCATTTTCTCCGTAGGATCTCCCGTAAGTGTTTTAGGAAACAAAAAACCACATTAAACATCTTGAATCAATTTATTTATTTATGTATTTATTTATTTTTAGTCATTTAAATGTAATGAAAAGGTGATTTTGATGTTCGGTTCCGTCGCAATCGGTTCCGCAAGTAACAATAGCTAACATACAACATGTATCTTGTTTCCAGTATTGCATTTTATGCCCATGACTGCTTCATGCAGTTTTTTTTTTCTGCTTATTTCTTTGCTGCTCTAATATTTTTCAACAATCTCGTAATCGAAAAAAGTGTAATTAACTATCGTAAAGAATAAAAGCTTTTATAGATAAAAAACGGGATTAAATATTGAACTTTCAAACCTTTCAAAAATCTAACATAAGCTACCCAAATTTCCTCTACTAGTTTACACATATATTTAAATATTTTAGTTCTGCAATGAATGTTTGTAGAAAAAAATATAAATGCAATAGATAAGTGCAAAAGTACTACTCAATTTTTCGCTAAAATGTAAATAAAATCAAAGTAAATAAAGAGCAAATTACGTGAATCGTTTAAACCCCTAATACGAAAGATGTCGTCATTTTCCATTTTTTTTTAAATCATTCTACTAATAGATAAGCTTTATTTTCTATTCGGCAATTTAAAAAACATTAATTCAAATAAAAATTGAAAATGCTAAAAAAAAATTTCGGAAAGGTAAACATTTCTATTTCGAATTTAGCGAACAAAACTTCAAGTAAAACCTTTGATAAAGATATGTCCCAATCCCCTCCAAATTTCCAAATTTTATTACTTTACCTTTATCAGTTCTTGACATAAAAGAATTTGAATAAAAAAATCAAGAAAGCATCATGGAGAATAACGCGTAAAAATTAGAACCATTAAAAAGATAGTTTTCGAAAACACAGAATTTAACTAAATTTAACCAGTAGCTTCTTTTTGACCCTATGCAGTATTCATACTTTTCGTACAGTTTATTAGAAATGTCTAAGATTAGATGATGGGGAATATTTGTAAAGAGATTTTCGAAGTCAAAAGTGTTGATACTGTAAATGTTGTTATTACGATTATTTAAAAAGTTCAAAACCTTTTGGTTATTCAAAATAATTAAGTTTTTTTCTTCAGCAATTTTTTCCAAAATATTTTTAAGTTTTTCGAAGAAAATATAGCCGGCTCTCACGTTATAAGAATGAGTCCCACTTGTGACAAACCTGAATTTAACTGGATTTTTATGAAATTTAACTGTGATGAAAAGGAAAGGAAACTTGAAATTAAGATGTTTTGTATTTAAGATTTTATCAAATGCGAGTAACCTTTTCTTGAGGCTGGATTCTGCTTCAGTAATCATTGTATAGGTGTTGATATTGGAATATTCATTTAAAAGTAGCTGTTTGTAAAGAAATTTACACATGATTGCAAAGTTATTGCTTGCTTTGTCGACTGTAGTGATAGTAAAGGATTTTTTGAAGTTTTTGATACTCATGTTAAGATTTTTATCGATAAAATTGCAAAGATCTTTACGGTGAAAATTATATAAGCTGTAACTATAGGTAAATTCATGAAGTATTTTCTTTTTCCATTCGACAAAGCCTTCAATGGGCCAACTATACTTGTACGCGATTTTTAAAATAAACATGTCTAGTTCTTTGCTGAAGTTACTGAAGATTGCTTTTTTGTTTAAGTGACTATCTGGTCGAAATTTTGAGCCTTTTTCTAGGAGATACTTTAGGGATTCATTCTGTATTATATTTAAGTTACCTGTGATAATATGACCATGTTCTTTATTAATAAAGTCTTTATAAAAATGTTCCTTACAAATACAGTCATTTTCTTGTATATTGTGAATGTTTTTGCTGCAAAAGCTATAGTTACAGATATATTAAATATTCCCCATCATCTAATCTTAGACATTTCTAATAAACTGTACGAAAAGTATGAATACTGCATAGGGTCAAAAAGAAGCTACTGGTTAAATTTAGTTAAATTCTGTGTTTTCGAAAACTATCTTTTTAATGGTTCTAATTTTTACAAGCAAATTAACGGTATTCCCATGGGTACATCTTTTTCCAGTGCCTTTGCAAACGTTTTTCTTCATATTTATGAGTCAAATTTTCTAGTCGATAATGACCTTGAGGCCTTCAGGTACATTGATGACATCATTATTTTTAACAACAGTAACTTCCATAATCTCTACAAGGATATTTATCCAAAAGAGCTTTTGCTTAAACAAACAAATAGTAACAACACTGCTTCTTTTCTCGACATTTATATTAAATTAGAAGATAAAGATGTCAATCTAGCACTATATGACAAACGTAAAGATTTCAACTTTAAAGTGCACTCACTTATCCATTTTCACAGTTGTCTAAGTAAAAAGGTTTTCAAGAACATTATCATCTCCCAAATTTCCCGATACAAAAAAATTTGCAACAATAATTCAAATCTAGACTCAGCAATAAGACAATTAATTGTAACTTTAACTGAAAACTGCTACCCCGCGAATTTGACCAACAGTCTTATCAGTAGCGCATTGAAAAGGCCTCAGGTTGGTAGTTCTTACATTGTTGATTGAAAGTTCTTTTTTTGTATTTTTTGTAATTTCATGTCATCTGTTCTATTTGAATTTTATTGATTATATATAGTGTCTTTTGAATTGTATTCTCTCGTGTATATGCATAAATGAATTGGACTTCCAGTGACCTACTGCTTGTTTGTGAGATGTCGGGGGCTAAAAGTTGCAACTTTTTAGGCGATTTGCCTGCAACTTGCTAGAAACATCTCACTCCACTTTTCCCTACCCTAGGGGGGTCCCCCTGATGAAGGCCCCAGGGTCTTTTGGGAATTTTATCTTTACTTCAGTTTTTAACAGATTTTTCACAAGATTTTATACTTCTATTTTTAAATATGTCTGCTACCAGTTTCAAAGAGCTGCCATAGGCGCCTTTTGACCTGTGTGGTGAAGTTTATTTTTCTGTTCCATTTGATTCTTCAACTACTTTGTTTATGTTAATATATATATATATATATATATATATATATATATATTCTAAACTTTATAAAATTCACTAGCATCATGCAATTCAATAAATAATGCGAATTATTGCACCAAACGCCTATATATATATATATATATATATATATATATATATATATATATATATATATATATATATATATTCTTCATATACATACTTATATCATACTATCTTCAAAAGATGTAGTCTTTGATATTATATATCTATGTATAATAAATTATCCTATTTAATACAGAAAAAATTTAGTAGTTTTGATTTAACGGCGGAAGTCTTTTAATTCACTTTTGACGATAAAAGAGTATTTTAACGCATAATAGAACACACGATATGTTAGCAAAATGAGTATGAGCAATTTGTGTACAAGTAAAAATAGCATATTAACATTTTAATCTTCAATTAAAATGAGTAAGCCTCAAGAATTTTGAAAAGGTAAATTAAGATGTTTACTCTCTAACACTATTTGCTCTTAATTAACCTTTCCTGAGAGAGCTTGCTTTACTTAAATGAAGCATCAAATTAAAATTCAGAATTGAATGAAGAAACCCCATAAAGCCTAATATGTTCTCTTAATTTAAGTGGTATTTCCTTTTTTATCTAATATTCTTGAAATACTTTTTTAAAAACTTTATTCGAGCAATATTTTATAAAAATGTTCCATATATCTCATCTTAAAAACCTAAAATATAACGCCGGATGTTTAATCAAACTAAAAATTTCAAAAGATTTTTTCTTCCTGCTTTTTTTGTGTAAAAACACAAAATGAAATAAAGCTCAACACAATAACAACATCGGTGAGAGAAAAGCAATCAAAACATTCATGGTTTTTTCCTCATTTTTTCACCATTCTTCGGAAAATAAATCGGGAGCAAAAGTTTAAACTCGATAAAGCTGATTTTTTCTTATTTTGATTATTATTTCTTTATTTCTACACTTTGTGAAAAGAAGAAAAGACCGATGAATTACTTTTTATGCAAGCGTTTGACTGAGCGGGAAAAATAAAAATAGTAAAAAAAAAAAGCTGAGAAGACGGAGAATAATTTCATACATTTTCCTTTTTGTTTTGTGATTTTCCAACAAAAGCCCACTTTCGGGAAAACGATTGTACCGTGAAACAAATGAATAAGCTGGCCCTTTCATTGTAATGTAATGAACTGCAAGTCACCATATGTAAATGACGTATCGCCGAAAGATTTTCTTTCCCTCCTTACATTTGTAGGAAGAAAGAACGGATGGCTATGTCATGAACTCATGTAGATTCACTTAGTTTATTCGAAGCAAGTATAAATATATTGAAGAAACGAATTTTATACAAACATATATATATATACATACAACATTTTCTCCTAGATTTTGTACCGACCCCTTACATAGAATGTAATTAATTGTATTGTGTGTTTATTAAACTTATTAAGTTTATTATTGTTATTTTTATTCAGTAAACCACTGGAACGTTTTTTCAAGTTTTTTTATGAACTGAAGTTCAGAGCATCAATTATGCATTGATGTTTTCTTTTTTATGTCGATTTCATCAATTATGCATTGACATTAAGTTCTGTCTAATAAAGAAGATTGTTTTTAATTGACTCACAACCAGTAGTTTACTGAGTTTTTAACCCTTTTTAAATGTTTAATTATACTGTTATGCACGTTGTCTTATTTCACTCCTTTCGTCGCACGTAGTGTAAAACTGCTTTTTATAAACGTTGAAAACGTATTTGTTAAAAAAAAAAATCATTTCTATATTCCTAATGCGAGACTTAGCGCCTACTTTACTCTTTAATATAACGCTGAAATCTATTAAATGGATATAAATTTCTTGGTAATCGCACTGATTGTAATAACCGTAATCTTTAAATAAAAAAAAATAAATACAAATAAGAAAACTCTTTTTCTTTATTGAAACCGAATTAGAAAAGCTAAAATCTCTTTTATAGAAAGTGCGGTAAAGTGACGAATAAAACAATTTATTGATAAAAAATTACTAAGCATAAAATCTCCGAGATGAAAATAACAGATATTGGTCCCTTGTCCTCTCGCGCAAAGAAAATGCTCCTACCCTCACTTGTTTTATACTTTACTTTTTGTTTCAATTAATTTTCTTTATTTTTTACTCTGGATGCTTCCCAAGAAGTGAAGACTAGCCTTTGAAGTTAAAGAAGATTTTCACCCTTGTTTACACAGTCATGGATGCTAGAGAATATTTTTAATGATACATCTAAGGAGAAGGAAGAAAAAACTGGAGTAATCAATCACAGCAGGATCTCATCTTTTCAACAGCATTTAGTTTTAAGCTACTTACACCGTTTTTTCTCCCTCAAAAAACTAGGAGAGTTTTTCTAGTTCAGAATGCGTGCGGTTTCCAAGTGCACTTTATGGTAATAAAGTCGGGGGATGTAGGGTACAGTGAAATAGGGAGGAGAAACGAAATGGTAAATATTTTAAAGCGTTTGTAGCGCCACCAATCTGCTAATATTTTAACTGTTCTATTAAACATGTCCTTAATTCCTTTCAGAAAATATTTACTACTGAAGATCTAAGTAAGTAAATATAAGAGTGATTTTTTTTCAAATTTGGTACTAACATTGTGTTGTGGCATATCAAGAATAATTTATGGTAAAATGATGACGTTTTTATAACATTCAAAATGTTCAGTGCAGTAATTTATTTATTTAATTTTAGATATGTTTTGATAAGAATGTATAGTACAATTTGTTAAATGCTTATCTGGAAAATAAAATAGTTTATTTAATGTATTCAATATTTTTTTTTCATAATTTTAGTTAAATATTCAGTCATTTATTTATTACGTCTTACTCACCATTAAGTTGTTTATTAATTTATTTATTAATAGTTTTATACTTTATTTATTCTTTTAATAATTACTACCTGTATTTGTTTAGTTACTCATATTTGTTTTTCCGTATTTTCATTTATTTATTTATTAATGCTCAGATTAACTTTTTTATCTCCGGAAAAATAGTTAAATTATCACTTTTCGCGTTAAATTATTGCAAAGTAATGGTTTATTTAAAAGAAGGAATTTAGTACCAAAAATAAAAAAAAATAAAACACAAATTTTACAAATTAAATACAATATTCGCTCTGTTTGTAGTGTAATTTTTAAAATAAATTCCCTTGTTTTTCACTATGGGATATCTAATACTATATCTGGATCTTAACTATTTCAGTTTCACCTATACATTCCCCATATAAAATGCTTATAGTAATTAAATAACGTTCCCCTGTCATGTACTATAAGTTTAAATATATGAAACAAATAATTTATTGTACTGTTAAGCGGGAAACTTTATTAAACTGTCACGGTTTCCCAAAATGAAAGATTAAAAAAAAAAAACTCGACGATATTACAAATACTAAGTGCTAGAAATTCATAATTAAACCAATTACGCTTTATAACATAATTAGGAGTAATTATTTCAATAACTTGATTTAAAAAAAAAGCATTATTTTGATGAGTTTTCCAAGTAAAGTTCAGAGTAATAGCAAAATCTTATTTGTTAACTACGTTTAGTTATCGATGTACTTTAACCTTTGTTATTTTTCTTAGCAATTAAGATTTTTCTCGCTTTTTGCATTCCAACTTTCGTTACCTCATTAAATGTGTTAATGTGCAACCGATTGTGGTTTAATATGAACTTTTTCTTTAAAAACAAGGCAAATAAATAATGAATAAAAAGTTTGAAACTATTCGGTTTTTAGATCTGCAATTTTGTGTTTCAAAATGCTATATTATTCCAGCTATTGAATAAATAGTTCTGAATTCAATATTTTTTAACATTTGAAGAAATGTTGTTGTTACTGGTGCCATTTGCTGGACTTAAGCCCTTCTCTCGTATAGAGTGGGGTGAGAAGGGAGAAAAGCCACCAAAAAGGGATCCAATTTTAGTCTCGATAAATGGCAAAACCACCTCCACAAATAAGGCGTAATTTTGAAGGGAAAGGAAAGCCGTCAAGATCTCTCTACCCATGGCAAATGCTGAAAACATTGGAGTACTCAGTGGTGGTGTCGGGTTTTAAACATGGGACCCATTGACTCCAAATTAATATCTACGCTACCCAGAAGTAATTGTCTAAGCTCACTTTTTAATAAAGGTCTAATAGCTTTTTAGCACTGACTTCATATGCTGCGTTTGATCTCACGGTAGCGCAAATAAACTTAACACATTTTTAGATAATTCTTCAAGTGATCTGAGACACATAATTTTACGCGCGCGATTTATATAATTTAATGCTCTAGTTGCGTGTATTAAAATATATAGAACATACGATATACAGGGTGCTCCATCAAGGCTTGACGAACTATAACAGAATTGATTCATCACTGTAATACTTAAAAGTTCACCAGAGAAACAGCATTTCTACACGACCGATGGTTTTTGATAAACATTAAAGGGATAAGCATAATGTTATTTTCGGTGTGAAAGTAAAATAAGCTCAACTAACCAGTCCAAGGTACACATGCAAAGCTTGATCGGGGAAATTAATATTTTGGACGCTATTCTATGCAAACAAATGCAACTACGGATATTCATGTTCATATTAACCCTACAATGCATGGTGTTGCCAATTGGCTACATGGACAATTTGTCCTCCTTATGAATAGCAGAATGTAGTCATAAGGCAACTCAATGCATAAAAAGCAAGTATTGGGTATATTTAAAGCAATTATCACCATTTATCCTCCATACCATAGGCGTCACAGAAGTCTTATTATTGGGGGGGACGGACATTGATCTCATTTTGGCTTCAAAAATTTCATCGTGCGGTACGAAAAATGTCTGTAATTTGGGTAGCCAGAGAGAAGGCGTCTATCTCCCCCCCCCCCGGGTTTTAGAAACGATTTGTGTGCAAAGATTTACAAAGGTATTTTGTTTTTATTTTCTTATTATGTGTACTGAGTATGTTCCCCTTGCCAACCCCCTCTCCTCCCCCCCTCACCGTAAACTTGAACCTCGCCTGCTACAAAATGCTAGGTGTCGTACTATACTATATAGATATCTTACCATTAACATTTCACTTTTGATCTTTTTAAATGAATTGGACTTAACATACCTATTGTCTAATTTCACAAATTCAAGCAACATGAAAAATAAGATGAGACAGACAAAAGATATCAGCCCACGAAAAGATAAAAATTTAAAATATTTATTCCAAAACTAGACCAAAAACATTTCTGCGACTGTTTTTGCTGAGGATGAATTTTTTTCAAATATTATTTTTGAATCAACATTGTACAGTTTAATTTAAAAGCGACCATTTTAATAAAAGAAAGACGTCGTAGAAATATATCAGAAAACCACTTAAACTTAAAAGTTTAAAAATTTAGAGTTCAGTAGAGATTCTAAAGTTTGGGTTTCATAACTTTTTGCAAACATAGACAAGAAGTTCTGTCAAGAACTAAACGAGCCTACTTTCCCGTACATCGACATCGGCATTCTAGCATCTGATCATTATTCTCTTAATTATCTGAGACTAAAAATTATGTCAAACATACCTTTTTAGCACTTAAAGCTGATTTCTAAAAGCAAAATATACCCCTCTCATCAGATGAAATAGACACAAAAAAAGTAAATAAATAAACAAATAAAGTTTTGTCGCACCTTTTAAAGAATGTGACTGTTACAGTTCTTCCGTAGAAAAATTCCTCAATTGTTTTCATAAAAAAAATTTAAAAGTACAAAACACATTAAAACACATTTTATCAAAGAAAGAAAAAAAAACTCGTCCGTTGATAAAATGTCTCGAATTTCATTTTTAATCCGTTGCCAGTTGTTAAATATAAGTAAAGAAAAAAATGCCCTCGTGAATGAAACATTTTTGTTACAAAAAAAATCGTCTACCAATAATAATAATAATAATAATAATAATAATAATAATAATAATAATAATAATAATAAATAAAATAAAACAAATGAATAAATAAACAAAAAATCGTCTGCACAGTCAGTCATTTTTTTTCTGAGCCTGCATTTCCGCCATGTTTGCGGAGTCGGAGTCGGAATCAGAGTCCTCACACAAGATTATTCAGAAAAGTACTTTACAAACATTATTTATCAAAACTATTTTCTTACAAGGTTAGTTTGAAGGAAATCCGACTTTAAGTTCAGAATCAACATTCAACCTAAATTCCCCGTAGGCGCTAATGTTAAATTTTTTTTCTGAACGGTTCAAAGTTGAACCAAAAATTGTTCAAATCGAAAAATCAAATATGGGAATGAGCTGTACTCTCCGAGATCTTTCCAACAATAAAAAGTTTATTCCATTCGGATGGTTCACTTAGAAGTTATTAGGTGGGGAAGGGTTGCTTGAACGGTTCAATGTTGAACGAAAAAATGTTCAAATTGAAAATTTAAATACGGTAATGAAGTATCCTTGCTGAGATCCTTCGAACAAAAAAAAATTTATTTAAATCGGACTGTTCACTCAAAAGTTATTAGGGGTGACAGCTTGCTTGAGCGGTTCAATGTTGAACGAAAAATTGTTAAAATCGGAAATGTAAATACGGGAATGAAATATCCTTGATAAGATCGTTCGAACAAAAAAAAAAAGTTTTTTCAAATCGGACTGTTCAGTCAAAAGTTAGCATCGCGGGACAGGTTGCTTGAACGGTTCAAAGTTGAACCAAAAATTGTTCAAATCGAAAAATCAAATATGGGAATGAGCTGTACTCGCCGAGATCTTTCCAACAAAAAAAAGTGTGTCCAAATCGAAAGTTATTAGGGGGGGGGGGACAGACAGACCGACCGACCGACACACAAATTCCCCATCTCAATACCCTACTTTCAAATTTTTAATTTTTCGATATTCATTTTACCTTTTTATTTTTTTAACTTGGCGGTATTTCTTGGACTTAACGATATTTTTTAGATGCATTAAGCTACTTTTAATACTTTTTTCGTCTTTCTTTTATTTTTAACGGGAAAGTAGGCTAAAAAAAAGAATGAAATTTGAAATACAGTATGAAATAAAGGTTTGATTGATCATACAAATTTCAAACAGCTAAAATATGAATAAAAATTGAAAAAATAAAAAATATGTAAAATTAGAGAGTTGAGAAGAAAAATTTTCAAGGAAGGGGATTTGCGCCAAAATTAAATAGCTAACTTCACTTTGTTCGGTTATTGTCGACTTAAGAATTTTTTTTTTCTGAAATCAATGTGTCACATGATTATTGATTTATTGTAACGTTTGTCCTCTTATTTCTGATTTTTTAAGTGAAACTTGTGAAAAAATATTGGGGGATGGGAACCTCTTGCCGGGGGATGGGATCTTCGATCTCCACTTATCCTGCCGCAGATGGGAAGTGACATAAAATTAAATAGCTTATTTTATTTTATTCTTTAAAATGCCTTCATACGAAGGACTTTCTTTTTTCAGAAATCGATGTATCAGTTGATTATTGATTTATTGTAACGTGTGTCCTCTTATTTCTGAATTTTTAAATTTTTAAGTGAAACTTGTGAAAAAATATTGGGGGCGGGACTGTCCACCTCTTCGAAATTATTGGGGGGGACGCGTCCCCGAATCCCCATAGGCCGTGACGCTCGTGCTCCATACATGGCAGCACTGGTCTGTTACATGCTCTTAAATGAATCCATATGGATAGCTTTTTAAATCCCTTAAACTACCAAGTTTTGAAATTACTTTTTACAATTAAATATTTTTCTTTGTCTTTTAAAGAAATAACATGAATAAAATAAACATTTATCTTCCGTTTAAGATGCGCGTTACATCAAAATAATTATTTGGAAAAAAATCTAGGACATAATACATGTCTGTAGCCATTTGGCAACATTATGCAGTAAGCATCCAGATAACACTTCGATTCATCTCTGTAGTTCATGAAGTATGTGCTTTGTTTATGTTTCTCTCTAGCTTCTTTCTCTTTTTGCAAGGTATAAAATAATCATGCGGACCCAAAAGTGATACTTTCGTCTGTTCTACCGTTTATTAGACCTCGCAATTATCAATGCTTAGTTCATGTTCAACAGAGTGAACAAACAAAAAATCGATAGAGAAAAGCTTTTAAAACGTGTTCATTTTCGAGTTCATTTGGCACTAATGTTGTGCTTACACGGACAAGTAAAATCATTAATAATTTTAAAATATAGTGTTAAAAAAAAACTAAAAAACACACGCTTTTATACATAGGAATGCGCTGTGATCATCATTGGTTTCCCTCTGATTTTCAAAACTACTGAATATCCGCACTTAAGTTTACATGCACTTATAATACATCAACATGCAATACAGTTTAGCCTTTAGTATTAAAAATAATATTAAACATATTACCTTTATATTTGCAAAGAATGTAAAGTTTATCTTTTATTGAGAGTTACATACATACATACATACATACATACAAACAAACCCACATGTGAAATTAATAAAAGAGTATTAAAAAGAGGGAGACCATTAGCTACAGAGAAACTTATTACAAACCAAAAAATAAAAAAGAAAGCTTACGTGAGAGAACCTCCAAAAGATATCAGATTTGACAGAATTGATCATCAGAAAGAACACAGTAAAAATAAACAATGATGTAAAATGTCAAAATGTAAAGGATTACAAGACTACAGTGCATCAAATGTTCAATTCCTCTATTTTTTTACAAAAAAAAAAAAAAAAAAAACTAATTTGAAGACTATCATTTAAAATCATTTTTATCTCTTGAATGCATGGTGTAGCCATTTTGCTACAAAACTATTTTTAATTAGAAAGTGATGAAAATTTAGAGTTAAATTTTTTAAAATATTTTTCCGTGTTTTCTTATTACATTGACAAACACATATCTTTTTTTCTAAGAAAAATAAAAAATCATGCAGTGTAGGGTTAAAGGATTTTTTCCTTGTTAATCGGATATAAGGAAATACTCCTAAAGTCTCTAAAATTTTCCCAGTACAGTGGGTCAAGGAGATACATTGTTTTTCCTCTAAGGATGGGGTCAGAGATTATGAGGTCTTGATAAAACACCCTGAACAATGAAAAAAAAAAAAAGATCTTAATACAGATGAACCTCGTTAACGCGAACACGTTTAAAACGAATTACTGCTTAAATTGAATTGTATATGCGATACCCCCCTATGGTTTGTAGTGTTGTTATTTGAATAAAATGAAAAACAAAAAAGTTAATAAAAACTGATTTTAAGGTCCACTAGAATTCGTTTGAAAGAGGTTCAAATGATTTAATTGCTTTCGGTGTTCTTGTTTTATATTATTTCTTTCTTGCATCTTGATTTAACACTAGATGAATATTAAGGAAGTTATAAGTGAAGAGGCAAGTTGATGAAGGTGATATGTGACACTTTCTTAAATATCTAGATAAAGCTTTAAAAAAAAATGTTTTGTTATTTTTTTTAATGGATTTTTTTCAACGGGTAAAATGGGGTCATATTCTTAGTTACCAACCATATTTGTGACTAAGGAGACATGAAACTGATGGACTTATCATCTTCATCCAAGGTAAAAAGTAAGTTTTAAAAAATGTCACATATCACCTTTGTCCACTTACCTCTTTGATTCATACCAATAATTTTTCGTAATACTAAGTATTAAATAAATTAATCATAACTGAATATTCTTTTAGAGGCTCCGAAAACCATCTAAATGCTTTAAATCATTTGAGAGCAGCAAGATTTAAAAAACGAAGAAAAAAAAAGAAACAACACCCGTCTTAAATTGCATTAAATCCACCTGCGAATCATCAGAGTATATATATTACAGAAAACAGAAAATATACTCTCTTCAGGATACGGCTCCTCACACACTGTGGATGTCAGGTGATATAGCTGTCTGCTACTCAGAAGTAAATTGTGTATTAGAGACATTATGAGTGTCTGCGATTCTCATACAGGTTGTCTAGCCGTCAATAAATAAATAAGTGAACAAAATGAAAAAATGTGTACTCGGAAGACTGACATTAACTGCTTTAGACATTTGGGTCTAAAACTTTTTGTGCAAGGATTAAAAAGCAGAAGATTACAGAAATATTATTACGTTCAAATGCACTTTTATGGACAAAAAGTAATTAGGCATTCTGCCGCATTTTAATATGCAGTTTTTTTTTTTTTTTTTTACAGATAGAAATTACATACCAAGAGTTTTGATATGTAGTGAAACAACCTGAATGTAAAAACGTTACGATGTATCCCAGGTAGCACAAATAACCTTTAAACGTTTTGTTAACGTTTTTAAGCGGTTGTTACAACGTTAATAACCATTTTACAACCTTTAAAAAACGAAGTGTGCTACTTGGGATGAAAACTGCATAATATACAGACTGAATTGCCGAAAGATAATGATTTGCACGTGTTGCGGGTGTGATTGTACGCAATAAGCACTAATCGTTATTTTTAAAATGCAAGAAAACTTTTTAGCAAGTTGATAATTCATATGATACGTAAGTGTTCTTTTTGTTCAAATATTACAAAGTTAAAAGCCACAGTTTAAAATTCCACTAATGGAATATATGCGCAAAAAGTATTATTTGTACAAATGGGTTGACCAAATAACGGATTTTACACTTTAACGGTAACATATATATTTATGTAAATATTAACTGCCATATACATAGTCCATGCAATAACTTAACATTAACATAATCTAAGAAGTAAACCTTTTTATATTTTTAATGTAATTCATTTACTAACGGTCAAACAATCTTAAAGCTGTTAAGTATTATAAATAACTAGACTATACAAGACCTACTAGGCAGTAAAAATGCATTGAACCTGTCATCCTGCTAGTTAAGCGTGTTATTAACTGGCGCATTCCATAATCTATGGGGATCTTACGGAAAAGAGTGACAAAAACTCATTTTTCTCCTGCATATGAAGCGAAAAGAAAGTAATAAATTTAAGGATTCATTTTGAAGTAAATAGCGCCGTGGATCTCGTTGCAGCGCGTTCAATAACTAATTGTTTGAGCGCTAATCTGGGGCATTGTCTTTTGCATCCTTGCATAAGATTATGTAGGGCAGTTAAAAATGATACGAGATAACTTGAATCATGGTTGATGCCACTTTACTGGAGGTGATGAACGAGGGTGGAATTTGTTTACACACTGCCGTCCTCACGAGCTAATTAGCGGTAATTAAATTAAAAGGTTTAATTACCCGAGATTAAGCGTGAGAAATTAAGAAGAGGTCCATTTAAAGAACTGGGTTTATTTCATATAGATCACCGAATGCATCGAACTACACGGGATTAACCTTTGAGTTATAGAACATCGTTCAATGAGGTTTTAAAGGAAAATAGAGGTATATTAAAAAAACTGGAAAATGTTAATTAATGTAAGCTTAAGATAGATTCACAAAAGTAATAGTTATTCTTTCAAACTGGTGCCAAATAGAGAAAAAAATGTCTGATATATAAGTAAAAATGTATTCTGATAATCCAGCATTACGCTGCAAAAGGTTAGAAATGGTTTTTTCCCCGATATTTTTATTTTATTAATACATCTTTTTTCAATTATTAGTAAATTTAACAATACTATTATTTTGATATGAGGATAAAAATCTAAAATCTTTAATCTAAAGCAAGATCATTAAACAGAATACTTAGTTACCATTACTTAAAATTTGCAAAAAGTATTTTAAAAAGTTTTAAAATAAAGATGTGAGAAAAATATGTTTTTTATAAAAAAAAAATGACAACCACCCTTACTTGTAAATATTATTCTTTTTGTAAAGTATTTCACTTAGATTATCACATTCACCAATAAAACTCTCATTAAAGTAAGGATTTCTGCCGACCGGCACTAGTCCACAATACGAGCTGGAAGCAGAAATCATCTTAAGGAAGGTAAGAGTGCCAAACAAACTGGTAGCTAAAGTAAAATAAGCACACTATTACGAGAACGCAGCAATGCTGCAAGGAAAAGCTTGGGTATTAACCAGTAAGGTACCGTCCCTAAGTCAGGGTAAAGGCTAAAGTAGATGCAATACACCGCCAACTCGGTTATGTTATCCTGAGACTGCAGTGTCGCTCTCATTCGGACTCAACAGTCCGCATTAGAGAGTAACAGCTGGAGACAGACATCATCAGATTATTTTCATACTGCACTATTTTTTGTTATTTTTGTAATGCCAAAAATACTATAAATGAGATAGAACAGTTGAAATGTTTGATAGAATGTAAATGTTGTTTTTCTAGTCCGTTGTTGGCAAATATGTCAACAAAGTTTTTGATTTTTTTAAATTTAAAATATGTGAGCAATTTAATTTTTATTTTATTTTAGACATTGTAAAATATACGCTCATTTTTTTTTTAATTTTAAAGAAGTGGAATGGAAAAAAATAACTGTTGATGGTGAGTAAATTACAAACATGCATGCTCGAAATAACTGAAAAATACATGAAAATACTCCCCTTTCGTCTAATTATCAGTTATTGAGCAACATAAAATTCGCAAAGGTAAAAACACTGACACAGCTATTGATTTACTGGATACGTATTTTGTTTCCCAGAATCTGCAAGCAGTCGAAGTCATGCAAGGTTCACATTAGTCAAGAGCCGAGACCTTAACGTTTGGAAACATTTACGGTTTTCGGAAATTCAAGTTGCTTTAGAAATTTTTCATGATAATGGAACTCCGAAAAATCTAATAATTTTCTTGTAAACTTTATTAAAGGAGAAAGCTCTTGAATTAGGTGCTCATTTGCGTGACTAAGTTTGGAGTAACTTAATTTAGTTTTCTTTTACTCTTTTAAAACACATTTTTAGTTTTAAAATTATACCAGGACTAATTCTGAAACTGGGTTTCTCTATGAATTACGACAATGAATATAACCAGTATAATCTCTCTCTCTCTCTCTCTCTCTCTCTCTCTCTATATATATATATATATATATATATATATATATATATATATATATATATATATATATATATATAACCGAATCTTTTGCAAAAATGAAGATTTCTTGTGAAATAGGAAATTATTTAAAAATAACTCCAGAACCAGGCCTGTCATTTAGCGGGGTTAGAGGGGTGGGGGTCAACTGCTCCCCCCTGACTTTGAGAAATCAATGTATTTACTTAAGAGTAGATGTGGTTTTTGCTGTTAATCGATGAAATTGCATTGTGTTTGCACCCTTTGAAACCCCCCCCCCCCCGAGAAGACTTGAAATGACGGGCCTGTTCATGTTCAACGCAAAGCAGCATGAGCATATTTTAAGGGGGCGAAATTTAAAATGTTGTAATGTATTTTTAAATTAAAATACAATGCAGTATGGTGTGTGCGGGTACAGCAATATTCCTACAAAGGAATCGCACTATACGAAGTAATAAAAATGCTAGGTAAAGTCTAATTATTTATGCAGATGTTAGCACAAGCGAAACATTTAATTCACAGGAAAATAGGAATTCATTACTATTGGTTGATGAAAAACAAATATTTTTTTGGTTTAGCACCACATACGAAATAAACCATGCGAACAAGACTATAAAAAAGGCTTGTTTACAGTCGGACACCAAAGAGTCAATAAATTAGACATTATATTGTGCTTGAAGTGGAACTTCCCACCAAACTCCGTGTCCATCGATTTAAACAACTCATTACTGCAAGCCGTAAACGAAAACGCCGATTTTCTTATTTACAAGCTGCATTGCCCATCATTGCACATATGACATCGGAAATAAAAGTTGCGTTAAGTGACTTTTAATTTAGACCTTTTAAGATTGTTATTTAATTCCAAAAATTTAATCGTGGTCATTAATATGCTTAAGCATTCCAACCGATTTTCTGGAGACAACCCCCCTGTGTGAATTTCTTAACAGGAAAGAGCCTCCGCTCCACATTTTGTAAAGACTGCAAACTGCATTTGTTAACGAAAATTTTCCTTTCGGTGTTAAGCATTAAGTTACCACCCTTAACCCTACACTGCATGATTTTTTGTACTTTGATGGACATATATATGCTTTTTAGTGTAATAAGAAAACATTGGAACACATTAAAAAAAATAATTTTGAGGATAGATGGTTATGTTTGCTTTAAAAATACCTAATACTTGCTTTTTATGCTTGAGTTGCCTTATGCATGGTCATAAGGAAAAATAGTCCATGTATCCAATTGGCAACGCTATGCAGTGTAGGGTTAGACCAGGGCTAAAGTGAAACAACATGCAATGCACCGACAGCCAGAGTACGTCATCCAGATACTTCAGTTTTGTCTTTATAATTGACTCATTACCACGGAATATGCAGTAACCGAGATGAAAGCAGATATCGATTTAATTATTAATCTAATGTCATTCTAAAATGAATTCAGCAAGAGTGCACAGCAATAGTACTTTTCAACTTGCAAGTTGAAGGCCATTTAAGAATCGAGGATACCGCCCTTAAACCAAGACTAAAGCAACGTGAAATATACCGATTGCCGGCTTTGCCATCGGAAAATTTAGCATCCCTTAAGAGGAAGAATACTAACTTATGTGAATTCTTTGGTTTGAATGCCAACTTTGACCAATTACTGACGTAAAATATAGATTTGTTTTAAGGAAGTCGTACTCGGGACCTTTCAGGGCATGGCAATTTGGTCGCTAGCCCCCTTCCTCCTATTATTTTAAAAAACTTTCATTGCTCCGAATCCTAGATCTCTCAAGGACGATGCCCCTAGTTTCCGACTAGCCCTCCCGGTGGCCCTGCACACACACACACAAACAACAGCGGGCAAATAGATATCCACTTTTATCTATACCAATTTTAAAAAAAGTACTAATTAAGAATTATTGGCAAAAGGTGTACAATTATTATACGTTCATAGTAAATTGAATGCAGAGTTAATCTAGAAAATCTTTTTTTGCTTAAGAAGATAAAATGCGTTGTACTGGCCTACGTTAATTTATAAAATTTGTTTTGTTTTTCACGTACTGTTTTTTTCATTGCAAGAAATGTATTTTAAAACTTGCTAGATAATTATCAATTATCATTTGTTCCTCTAGTGTATGAGTTTCATTAAAAATTGCAATAAATTGCAATCCTTCAAAATGGCATTAAAATTTATATACTTTCATGAAAGAAGTTTTGACCCATTGGAATCATATGATGAGTTTTGTATGCATCGGGTGTAAACGTCGGAATTTTAATCTGACTGCATTAGGTTAATAAAATATTGAAAATCATAACTACATAACATTTTAGATATATTTAACACATTTAGCTATGGATATCAGCATTACTCAGTTGTCTACTAGTATTTACATTTTAAGCATAAAACCTGAACCTTGAAGCTGAAAAAGGATCCAAGTGAGACATAAATAAGCACTTAGGGCCATGCTCCACATCGACGTAAAGCAGAAAAAGCCTCGGATTTTCGGTTTCTGCCTTCAATTTCGGTCGCGTTTTACGCTGATGTGGAGCATGGCCCTTAGAGTGTAATTATAGCAATTGCTGAAAACAATTGAAAAATAAAAATAAATTATTTAGGAAAAAAAATCCGGAAAGACAAAATTAAAAAAATGATTTTTCATTCCTTTCAATCCAAAAAATCAACATCATTCAATTTAACGAACTTTGTCGTCCAGATTTCGAAAAGCTGCATTTTTAGCTCGAAATTATCGTAATCTTATTTAAATACACATTAGCAATTCCCCAACTTCTTCATTTGAATACAATCCCTGCAAAAGCTCTAGTCTTCTTACCTTTACATCAAGTGATCAAGATGCATGCAAATAGATAAGTACAGTGAGTGATAAAGCTATACGATCTTCAGCAAACCAGGAATTCATTAAACGAAAACTGGCGAAGCGTGCTTTGGGTTCATTGCAAGACTTGATAGCTTTAATCTACCGTAAAATGGATTTTGCCAAAATAACTCTCGTTACCAATGAAACTATAATTTGCATTTGTTTATAATAACGTACTGGGGGTATTAAAAAGCTTCCTGGGCATTGGGTGTGCGATTTAGCATGAAAGTACTTCACCTTTATTTACAAATAGTTTCCATTAGTGGTAAATGCATTAATGTTATAAGGTTAAAAATTGATAAAATCGCAATGACTTTATTAAGCCTCGAAAGAAAGTATAGCTGATAGTTTTACTTTTAGAACGCCGAATTTGCAAAATTATACTCATTAGACGGAAATTTTAATTTTGTCACTGAAATTCAGAAGTTGTGGGAGTGAAGAAATTTTCTTTATGTAGAAAGAGAGAGAAAGAGTAGCGTTAATTAAAAAAAAAAAAAGAAAAAAAATCGAAGTATGTAGACTGTTTATTAGACTTTAATTAAACCAAATGATAAATGCATACTTTTTCCTTTGACAGTTCTGAACCAATTCTTCATAGAAAAGAAACAAAAATGTTGATCAAATGTAAAAAAAACAAAAACAAAAACGTTACAGCTATAAATTAATCAATGAAACTGTTAAGACAATACTTTATTTTATACTTACTTATGCTACGCTGTAAATTAAAAATATATATACAGATATATATGTGTGCTATAAATTATTATAAAAATGGCGTTCATTCACTGGTTTCAAAGGTTTGTAAAAAAATTTATAAAATTTGGGAGCAACATACGCAAGTGAGTTCGAAAACCTGCGTATACTTCAACAAAATATACTAAAATAATTTTTACTACCATTTGTCACACCACCTATATATTACGTATATTTCTAGTAAACTAAAACGTAGATAAAAGTTTAATAAAGAAAAACGTTGCAGCGATAAATTAATGTATGCAATCTCATATCTATTTTTTCTATCCTGTAAACAATATGGGCTATAAAAGATGGTGTTCATTCACTGATTACAAAGGTTTGCACATTATTTTGCGAATTTCGGTAATGAGCAAGTGATCTCTAAAACGCGCGTATGCTTCAATAAAATATATTTAAATTGTCGCACCACTCATACATTACATATAATTCTGGTAAAGTTTTTAGGCAAAGTAAAAATGAAAAAAAAAAAAAAAAATGCGTCTCCTAGTGGCTTTCAAATAAAAAATAATATGGACGCCAACAAGAAGTGAATTATTTGAATTAAATCTCATGAATATAACAGCAAGCAAACTAATCTTCTGTTATAAACGAAAGAAAATTAAATCATTACGAATATTATTACTTGCGTTTGTTCATCTAAGTTGAAGATTTTAATGAATATGTAACGTCGATATGAATAATTAGGCACTTGTTCATTGGAGAGTTCAGTAATTAAGTAAAGTCATGATATCAAAACTTCTGCTTTATCCAAAACCCAGTGGGGAAATACTAAAAACACAACCCCTTTTTCCTGAATGGGTATTCAAGTTAAGAACTGGTTAAAGCAGACAAATATTAGTTGAAAAGAGAAAGATAAAAAAGAGATTTCTATAGCTCCTTGCAAGAAAGTCGATAAAATTAAAAACAATTACCTTCACTCAAAGCGTAAAGAAGTTCGAAAAATCACTGCGGGTTAAAAGAAAATATTTCAAGAAATGGCGACGGTGGAAAATCGAAAATAACGCCAAAGGACGAGACGTTGCAATATTTGCATTTCTAATTAAAACAAAGGCGGAGAGCTGGAATGGCGAAATCTTGCTCTCCCCTTCCTCGCCCCCCTCCCACCTTCCTGTCTTTAGCCTTCCCTCGATAACTGAAGGCGTCTAGAGTCAACAGAGAAACTCAAATAGAAGTAAAGGGTAAGCTTCTTTAATGAAGAGTGATCTGGTACATTAAGAAAGACACCGAGCTCTCTGTAATTTAAACAAATTCGAATTTAATCAATCTGCAAACTTACCAAAGTCCTCAGGTATTACTCGAGAGTCCCAAAGGAGAAACGAAATGCGATTACTGCACTCGCTGAGGAATCCAAACATGAGAGCTGTCGAACAGCCGCTAAGTGAAAACCAAATATCGGAGAAAACGGGTGGAAAAAAAGTGATCAGTTTGGTCGTGGGCTTAAATATACCTTTCTCTCATTGAGTGGATTACGTTTAAAAAAGAAGGAAAAAAACGAGAATTTTCAGAATGTGGCGTTTATGATGGTTAAGGAAAATTTATTAAGCTGATAATTATTGTCTGATTACTAGTATGTATGATGCTTTGATTTAACGGTTGATACATTAAATTTTATTGTTAAATAATAATCCAATTTTTGTATTGTTTATTTTAAATACTTGTTTCTTATCAGTCGCTAAGTAAAAATCAAATATCAGAGAGAACGGGTGGTAAATGTGTTCAGTTTGGTCGTGCGTTTAAATAACCTTTCTCTCTTTAAGTGGATTACGTTTAAAAAAAGAAGGGGGGGAAAAACAAGAATTTTCGGAACATGGCTATTTTTATGATGGTTAAGTAAACGATATTAAGCTGAAATCGTAAGAATTGCATTTGTCTAGTTACTAGTGTGTATGACGCTTTGAGTTTATCGTTGATACATTTATGAAATTTATTCTGATGTTAAAATATTGTTCCAGTTTTTTGACTGTTTATTGTTAAAATAAATAAATGCATAAATAATTTATCCACAATTTCAGTAATATCTGGCCCAAAAGTTTCCTTATCAAAATAACATTTGGCAAACATTGTTTTTTTCCCTGCTTTTCAGTTTTTTATTTAAAATGCAGCAACATTTTGGACATGCTGATGTTGTACAGAAACCATGTAAGTGATCAAATACATATATACCAAGAAATATAAATGGAAACACAAAGAAAAATTAAGGAAGCAAGTAAACAAGTTTAACAGTCTCTAGTCTCCCAGTATCGAGAAAAGATATATGGTTTCATAAAGGTTGCCAAATTCGGAGGTTTTCAGAACTCATCAATGTACCACTACTGTAGAAGATACTGGCAGGAATATCCACCAAATGAACTCTATGCAGATGGTGGATTTATGGCTTCAAATAAGCAAATCATTTCTAGTATGGCTTGCTTATTCCAGCTTGATTCGCATCTGACACAATATATTACTTCACATTACATGTAGGAAGTCTTTTCATCTGTAAGTTCAGTTCTTTGGGTTAAAAAAGGCATTCCTATGCAGAAATCTATTAGCTTTGAGCAGCAAGCGTTGGTATTTTCAATTTCACTTTTCTGCGCAAAAGTATTTATTTATTTCTTATTACTTTTTTATTCCAAAATATGTAATTCCCTCTCTTTGAAGACCACTAATCTGCTCTTAAAACTTTCCTTTCGACAACGCGATTTATGCAGAATTATGTAGATTCTCTTCCAGCATTGCGTAATGAGCAAAGGCAGATTTTTTTTAGTCCAAGCATTTTTTCCTATAGATGCTTTTTTAATAAATTCTCTACAATTATGTGAACATTTTCATTTTCCAATCATCTGTTGTCTTCCGTAACTATCGAAGATCCTCAGAAGCTTATGCTCATTTGTGGTTGAACTAGATTAGTCCATTTTGATGCATGGCTGTATTTTTTAACAAATGTAATACACTACAAAACATAAACCGCTGTTTTTACAATATAATATTGGCAGCAGAGGTTCCAGTTTAAAAATGTAAAGTGCACCGTAATAAACTGTAGCAATTTTACAGTTTATTACTATAAAATCAGCAATTTTTACAATTTGTTACTACAAAATAAGCTGTATAATACTGCAAAAACAGCATCCATTTTTTAAAGTGTATTGATATCGTTTTGGAAATATTTTCTATGCTTAAACAAACAATTAGCTCGTTTCAATCGTTGACAGATTTTTTTATTAATGTTGTTTTACCATCGGAGTCAATAGATTAGGCAATGTGTGTTCTTTAGCATTTTTAAATCAAGCCCTCTTCAAATAATGTAAATCTACCAATTGCAATTAAATTTGATCAAAATAAAAAACCCTTTATGCTGACGTTCGAGGAAGATACAACACAGTAGTACTATAATAATAATTTTCCAATGTTTACTAGCTCTACATAAGTAATTATTTCTCTTTCTATTTTAACTTTATGTTTTTATTGCATTGAATGAATAATTCTAAGTAGTTTTTTTTAATTATTTAATCTTTTCAACACATCTGTGATGATATATAAAATTTTGTTTAGAAAACCATTGAAAATTAACATTTTCTACTGTTAATACGCATAATACTTATTTATATCTTAAATCATCATCTTCTATCGTTATTTCATTGGTACTTGAGTTTAAATCCTTATGAAAAGCTTAATAATATCTTAATATATAAGGATGATTTTTTTCTGATGTTTAAAATTATCTTTGTCAACGCACTTTGAAATATATTTGTTTCTCGCCAAATATTTGTTATTCTCTTCATTTTCAATCGTTTTGCCACATTACCTGACTATTTACTTTGATCTTCAATCAGTTTCTTTAAAAACTGCTGCCAGTATACATAAAATAATTTTTCTGTATAGTTAAAATATATTACTTTTCTGAAAAGAGAAAATTATTTTTTTGTATAGTATTTCAGCAGTAAAGAGTCAAAAGTACTTAAAGTGTGAACCAGTTTTGAGTTCGACTTAATAAATAAATTATAATTTGAGCAAAACCTACTAATAAAAACGGTGCTTCATAATACCTAATGCTCTTCTAGGTTTACTCTCATACGTTGAATACGTTATCATTTCAACAAAGTACAGGCTTTTGTCCGATAAGTACTCTAGAATAATTTTAAAATACATTCTATTGATAGAAATCTGTATTTTGAAGTGTGTATTATAACTACACATGTTTAAATTATAATAGTTAAAATTTCCAATGGAAATGAAGAACATTATAACATTCATTTCACAGCAGTTAATTATTTTCCTGAACTTACTCATTTAAAACGAAAACTTTCCTTTATTTTAGAGTCATAAACATGGCCTAAACTTGAGCTGAAATAATAAATGGACTGATTTTCACTCGCAACTACATTTTGTTCCATAAATAAAAGCCTATAATTTTACTAAACAGGAGCAACATATTTATGCATCGATAATAAATTTCAATAAGGGAAGCATACATATTGAATTTATTTCGCATAAATCTCTTTTCTTTAAGGCCCTTTCATCAGCAGCGCTTGCTGCTAACGATTATTCTTGACAGTGCGTAACACTTTATCGAATTCCCCCTATTCCCCCCTGGCAAAAGAAAGAAAGTTCGTAATCTGCTAGGCTCTTTCATCTTTTATTTATCCATCCCAAACCTCTGCAAACAGAGAAAACTGGCGAAGAGGTAAAATAAATATAAACGCACTGCGAAAACTTTGCTGCACGCTGTCACGCTGTATTTTGCATAAATCTGGAAAAGCCACATCTGCATTTTGCCCTTGATAGCTTTTGACTCCAGACTGACTTTTAACCGAGTGCGCTGCCTAACAAAGGCTCCTGACGCAACTTTTTTGGTAGATCAATCACGGAAAATCCGCTTCGCGGAAAAAGTTCTTTGTATCCATCGAAATAGTTTCGTCTCTCAACTCGTAAACCGATTGCCACTCAAAACTTGAAAACTGTTTTCTTTTCATTCAACTCAGAGTGCTTGCGTACACTGGAAATATTAAGTAAAAATCAGTCAAGAAGAATTACGCACACACAAATGCTGTGCCGAGCTCCAATGTGCTGGTTCGCGATCTGCATTTTCTCCCCACTCTTTAAAAAAATATATTTTTCCACTTCTCCTTTAATGCCGTTCTACAGGGTAACTCCCTTTTTTACTCCAAAACTCAAACGATCTTTCCTGTTTGTGATATATGGATTCGTTTTAAAGTCTTGAACTGTATTCAAATAACTGGTGTAAGAGTGTACGTTTTTTTTAACTCTTTTTTTTATGTTTTTCCTTGCTTATTATTATTGAAAAATTAATTGAATAATTATTATTGAAAAAAAAATGAACAGTGGGAATTATAACTTATAAATGATGTCTCGCTAGAGTGTGATAATTATAATTCGGTTTTGAGTAACTATTTGATTCATTAACTTCCAATACTAGCGCAGACTGAAAATATGAAATAAAATCAGTAGCGAAGATTAACACACAAATAATCTACTGAGATCCAACGAGCACTTTCACAAGTCGCATCCACTCCCTCCTTCTCTCTTAAAAATATTTTTTCACTTTTATACTTCCTTTCCTTTAATGCTTTTGCATAGAATAACGCACTATTTTATTTCAAAACTTAAACAGCATTTTTTATTTATGATAGATGGGTCTGTTGGAAATTGTGGAGGAGATTCAGGTAAAAATTGTGCGTTAGTTAGTTTACCTTTTTGCCCTTGCTTTCAAAGAAAAGTGAATTGATGTGAACTGTAAATTATAAATGGCGTGGTTAAAATGTGAGTTGGGTAAGATGTCCTCGTTTAATTTTCAGTCAACAAGAATCTTGTAGTCTTCGTAATTTCATAATTAAAAGCAAAAACAATGGTTTGAGTTAGTCGTGTACTGTGAAACTCTGAAGCATTAACGAGGAAAAATTTAAGCAAAGCCTTAGCGATTAGGCGTCTAAACCTGAATCCAGTCGGTAGATTTTCAAGATACAAAAAATTACTAGCATCCGTGTCGTACACTGCAAAAAATGAACTGTTATTTTCACAGTATAATACTGGCAGACGAGGTTCCAGTTTGAAACTGTAAAATGCACAGTAATAAACTGTAAAACTTGCAATTTTAAAGTTTCTTACTGTAAAGTTAGCAATTTTCCAGTTTATGGCCGTGAAATTTAGCTGCATTATACTGTAAAAACAACAGTATAATACTAGCAGCAGAGGTTCCAGTTTCAAACTGTAAAATGCACGGTTATAAACTGTTAAATTAGCAATTTACAGTTTATTACTGTAAAATTAGCAATTTTTACAGTTTATCATTAAAAAATTAGCTGTATTATACTGTAAAAACAACATTCACTTTTTACAGTGTATGATTTTGCTGCGTTGAAGATTCCTTGAGTGCATATCTAGCTCGAGCATTCTAGGCTACTTTAAATTCGTGATACAATTTCTCATCATGATAGCTCAGGCACCTTCATATGATGGGGAACTGGTCGTCGAATTTATTAACCGGTAATGAGGGAATATGAAGTAATAGATTTCAGCACCAGGGTATTGTGGTGGAAACATCGCTATTGCTACATACTGCGTACTAACGGAACTACACGCATACTGTGAAGTTCCGTTACAACGAACTTAAAGGAGATGTAATGTTTCATCGTTTTAACGAGAAATTTGTTGTAATGGATTTCAAGAACTGTAATGGAAATTGATATGGGAGTAAAGGTGCATTGCGTTGAAATGGAAGTTTTGTTCTTTTGATATTTGTTGTAACGGAATTTCACCGTATTTGCAAAATAATTTTTGGAACATTAACCAATTAAAGTTACCGATCAGTGTATCTTTGTAATGAAACAAAAAATGCAAGACAACGTGTCCAAAAGTACAAATAAAAGGTTTAAAAAGAGTTAGAAAACCTTTTATTTGTACTTTTGGACACGTTGTCTTGCATTTTTAACTTCATTAATTGTACAAAGTTTTCGACTGCTTTTCTTACAAATATCTTTGTAATGTTATGTACAATTTCAGGAATTTCTATAAGATTGGCTGCCAGTTACTTTATGCAGGAAATAATTTATTTTTTTTGTTGTTGTTTTAATAACTATCAATAAACTATTAAAAAAAAATACCAGCTTTTGACGCATGAAAATGCTGAAGAAAATTACCTTTCCTAAATATTTGAATAAAAAATGCCACGTATGCCAAAAAAAATGTACAAGCATTTAGGTGTCATAAAACGTTGAATAATGAAAGTAAGAAGAGGCACCTTACGGCGAAACTTTGCAACAGCACGTGATACAACCGAGCACGTTAGCCACTGCACAGTATTTTCTTAAGAGCAGAGATTTATTCTTCCTTGGAATGTCAGTAATCACGTTACTCTGAAGAAGAGGATGGATAAGAAAATATTAAATTGACGCTAAAAATAAAGAAAACAGCATTTGGATAATTAATTTTTTTTTTGGTTTAGTTTGTTTATTTAACCGCTGAAGTGCTATGGAAGGCACGTGTTCCCTTTTTCTTCTTCTAAATCATTGTAAATGAATAATTCATCAATTGATTGCAAGATATTAATAGTGTCAAAAAGCCTTGTTTGAAACATACACTGATTTTTTTTAAAAAAAGCATCTTAAACTATTTCGATGAATATAAAAAACTTGTTTCGAAAAGAGTATTTTCCATTATTGATCTACCAAACAAGTTGCGTCAGGAGCCTTTGTTAGGTAGCGCACTCAGTTGAAGTTAATTTGGATTCAGAAGCTACTAAGGGTAAAATGCAGATGTGAGTTTTTCAGAATTACTAACATCTTAATTTAAGATTAAATGTTGGAAATGCAACTACTAGTTTTTCAAATATTTCTACGGTGTATCATATATCTCATCTCAGTGGTGAATTAAATTTTCACAGCCTGCCAAAGCCTACTAAGATATCATCTACATAGCACGCTAAAGCATTGCAGTGTAATTGGAGCAATATGCCTATACAATGAAGTTCACACAGATTATATTTTGATATCATTCTTGGTGAATTTACAGTACCAGAAAATTTCCAGACTCTTCAAGAGCGGATTCAGGGGGTGGTCAAAGGGTCAACTCCCCCCTCCCCGAGATGAGAAACACATTTTATCGGTTGCCCAATCAATATTAATATTGCTCTTATTGAAACGAAAACTTTATCTATCAATTTTGTATGAAAAACGTTAAAATTTATTTAAGAATTTTATTAATAATAATTAAGAATTTGATAATTTTATTTTCAATATTTTACAATTCGAATATTGATTACATGTAGACAGTTTTATCAGTTTCAACTTTACATTTTTCCTAATAGTAAATTTTTACCGAAATAAAGAAATGGTTAATTTAACTGAATATTATCAAAAAACTACTTTCTGTGCAGTTTCAAAGAAGATAAAATATTTTTAAAAAGTGATTTGAGGTTTTCCTTCTACTTAACTGATAAGGTAGCGCACTAAAACTTGACCCCCCTTACAAAAATTTCTGGATCATCCTCTGAGACTCTTTCTGCAAATATTATGGTCCTTAAAGGATTAAATAGACATCAAAACAAAACGTAATTTAATGTATTAATATTTTGCAAGACAAATTCTCAAAAATAGTTTAGGAGAACTTCCCTCAACATATCACCCTGCCAAATGTGACACATTATAACTAATTCTACAGCAACTTTTGATACGAAAAGTAAATATTACTATACGAAACGAAATCAAATGTGTGGGAAAGAAACTCCTGGGTGAATCTCATATTTTCAGTGAAGTTCCGTGTAAATGAATTCAAGTCACATCCCATGGATGAATTATTAACCAAGTAGGCATCATCCATCAAACAGTCAAAATCCGCGAAACACTTCTTATGTCCTATGTAATCACTTGCAGTGGTACGTTTCGAGATTATAAAATATAAATTATTTAGTCACTGAAATTTTATAAAAAGAGGATTGAAGAACATGTTACGTCCATCTTATTTTTGAAGCATCACAGACGTGCATTAGATAATAGTGGAAACGAAATTCATTCTTTATTTCCTGAAAAAAAGAAAAAAAACTTATAATTCTTATTCTTATTATATTATTTATATATTTATTAGCGTGAAAACCGACTTTAAACATTGGTACATTCATATTTTTTAAATATAATTGTTTACATATTTATCACAAGACTTAAGAAGAAAAAAAATGCATTGAGTACAGTGTTACACTAGTTTTTAAAAAGGTATATTTTTTGCATCTATTATTAAATTTAAAATATTAAAATATAAGTGTATTTTAGAAACTGAAAAATTTTCTCGATGATATTGAATTTTGTAGCAAAATTAGTACTTAATGACACAGTGAACGGCTCCTGGGGGTTGATTTCCCCAGAACTAGATTCTGCTGCAATATGCGTCTTTCACTGAATTCTCATTGCATTTGACATAAAATATTTTGGTTAAACTAAGAAAAGCTATCAAATTCTTAAAGGAATGTTTCTACTTCTTTTCTATTACCTTCGCAAAAAAAAAAAAAAACGATTTGCTGAAAACAAATATGAGAACACAAACAAATTGTAAGTCTGCCAGCAGAAATATATTTTTTCACTTGCTGAATTTGTAAATATGTTAAGTGCCACAAATATAGTTTGAGCAAAAAAAAAAACGACATAGCTCAAAACTGATCAAACGTAACTTTCTGCATACCATAGTATAAATTATTAAAATATAACAACAAAACAAATATGTTTTTTATTGATAATATCTAATACTGTTAATGATGTTTTCGTATTATATTTAAACATGTATCGAATACCGGAATTGTACTTTTGACTCAGCATAATACTAGTTAGTTGTACATAGAAAACAAAAGTACATTTCAGCACAAAAAAAAAAAGAAATTTTACTCCCTTGCATAAAGTAGAATTTACACTGCTGCCAATATTGGGAAGGAAAGAGTATCATGAATCTTGCCAAATTTTTATTTTATTTTTTACTTTTAAATCTATCATCCTCGCTTTGAAATTTCCCCAGCTTTTAACATTGAGCGTAAGAGTAGTTTTTCTGATAGCTTCTATCTGTTCGGGTGATGCTGGCTGCTTATCTCTTGGCGGAACATTGAAAATTCTATCGGCTTTTATGATGAATATCGGCTTTTATAGGAGGAGCTTATGACGTTTTCTACAATAAGAACAGAATAAAGTACTTCTCGCAGTTTTCCACCTTGTTTACAAAGTTATTCATATACTCAAATGAGGTTTTTCAGCTGTTTGGCACAAGAGCTTAAGCGTTATCGGTATAGCATAAATGTAACATGTTTAAGGATAGTTTACGAATTAATGCTTTATGTAAACTAAATACTACTATTCACAACGTAATGAAATTCCGTTCTTATTTTAGCTGAAGCATGGAATGTAATTTATAACATTGAAATATAAACGCAAAAGCATTTTTTTTTTCGCTGCAATTTAATTCAAACCAGCTTAAACCCTCACTAGTAGTTGATGTTTTTAAAGAAAAAATAGATTTAAGATAAATCATTAATGGTAATAAAATTATAAAGTGGTACTTTATAAAGTGGTATGTGCAATGCAATACGTTTCATCTTATCCTTGGTTGATCTTTTGGCATCTGTGCTTTTCTTGCTGATTTATTAATTTTTTTTTCTGTATAAGTGTCCACTACTAGCACGGGCGTCAGTCACTAATGTGGGTGACAATCAGTAACAGTGGGTGGTTTTACTTAATCCTTAGTTTGACACATATCAAAAATTTAAAAATTTTGACAAATGTTTCTTATTTTAGTTTTTTTGGGGGGTAAAATGCATAAATATTATGTAGTTAAAAAATTTCATGGGAAAAAATGAAAAGAAAATCTTTTTTATAAATTGTGTATCCTGTAGGATACACTGCCAAAGTAGCAAATAAGAATACATAAAACGTGGCTCACTCAATCACAATATCAACTAATTTGGCACTATTGTAGATTTTATAAACAATAAAAATAATAAGCATATAATAAAAAAATAAGAGGACATACCTGTAATCGACGTGACGCCATGTTGTTTTGGTAGAACACACTGTAACACTTAAAAACTTAATACTGAACGCGTTGCTTTGTAAATAGCCACAGTAAAGACAGATTTTGAAAACGAATTTTCGAATAATGCTATAGGTTAAAAGCCAGCCCCCAAGAGGGCGCCTAATTCAAATTTAAAAATGTAGAAAGTGATGTATCCTGTAGGATACATTGCCAAACTAAGGGTTAAATTTGTGATAACGTAAATCCACTACTGTCAGTGGCAGCCATGAGACAGATAGGGAGATCGTGTCTAATGTTCTATGAATTACAATCCATTTCTCATGATTGCAAAAAAAATGTGTTGTTTCAAGAAAAATAAATTTTTAATTAATAAATTTTTATTGCCAAACTAAGGGTTAAACCTTCGATTTTGGATGCGGGGGTGCATTAATGTAGCCTAAAAGCATTAAAATTTTAAGAAAAATTATAGAAAATCAAGTATGTATTTAATTTTTTTACTTAAAAAATCAGGAAAAAAAACAGAAAATATGTTTGTCTGAAAGTATCTTCCTCAAATATCAAATTTGAAAATGTCGTTCCACATTAAAAATAATTTTCAGGAATTTTCTCTTCCTTAAAAAGAATTAAAAAAAAATAATAAATAAAAAAAAGTACTAATGTTAGTTCAATTCAAGATATAACTTCAAATCAGCTGGAATAAAATGGCTCAAGGATTATATTCTTTTGGATTCAATCGCCGCTTTTTTTTTTTTTGGTTTTATTTCGCCGCTTTTATACTGTAAGGTTTCTCCAGGGAGTTTGAAGAGTTTATTTGCCTTCAAATGGCAGTACCTTTTTAGTTTTGTTCTTTACCGCCTTTAATCGTTGTTTGTCTTCTATGCTCCATTTCTTCAAACACTTTTCTCTACTCTGTACCTGCCAAAAGTACTGTACACCATCTGAGCTCCTTTACTGTTTTTCATTGAAGGAGAGTTCAGTTTCTTGAGTGTTTCTCTTGAGGAGTATTTTGATATTTCTTAACTTTAAATATTTATTTTAAATTGATTGAATAGTAATAAAAAAATCTTATATTATTTTCACCAAAGTTGCAAGTGGGGGGGGGGGGAGTATGTGTTTTACGTGTGTACCGGTGTCTGTGGCGCCTTATTTCCTAAGCGAAAAAAACGTTTTTATCGAGAGTGTTCATTCATTTGAGTCGAGTGTTTAAAATCAAACAATTCATATTATTTCGTGCTCTTGCTACAAATAATTTTAGCAGTTGTTCTGCACTTAAAAATTATAACGTACTATTTTCTTAGAGTTGTTCTTCTGTCACTTGCTTCTTTTTTTTATGTTTTTATTTCAAGACAAACAAGCTCGTAGGAAACTGACTGAACGTTTTTTTTTTTAATTGTGCCAGAAAGAAATTAAATCCAAACCAGACTGAAATTAATATCCAAAATTGGGGTTTGCTTGTTTTTTTTTCCAATTCTGAATATTGCTGTTTTCAAAAATTTTACAGTCACGCTACTTTCTTACTATAACCTAATATTTAGTGATTATAGTTAGAATTCAAACATAAGACACAACTGCAGTAGCATCTCTCATTCATCAACAAACGAATAACTTCTCGGTGTCTCTAACAGTTTAATAGCAAAAGGCTTTTAAAGTTATTATTAATTTATTATGCTAAGTACTTCTTTACCAAACTTTTAATGCATAAAAAATAATTTAAAAATATTTTTTTCAAATATATGTTTATATATCCGAGACTCACCTGAAAATAGGGTTTCTTTTTAACTAAATATTCACCACACATTTTAATTTAGTCTTGCATGCAACACATTGAAAAGGGAATTAAGTTTTCTGTTTTTCCAGATCTGCTTTTCCACGCATATCCAGGACTCGATATTCCAATAAAAAAAGGTTTAAAAGCTGCTGTACCATCCATCAAGGGATGTCAATGGTTGTGACAGTATCAGTGAGTCTTACAATTCCACTGCTGAGAGATAATGCTGCTAAGTTCAATGGCCTATTGTATGTTTTTGCCCTTGTCACTGGAATAGCGGTTTTCTTTTATCTTATCGGGACAGGGGTCTGTTGTGGGAGGAGATCTTCGGACAGTGATAAAACATCAGAAGGTTGCTTCTGTAAAGTTAGACAAGGGCTTTTACTTTTATTGGAACATCTTTCATTGAAGGAAAAAATATTCTTCTCCCTGAAGGAGGTAGAGTTGTTTTGTGAATTGTTTCATACTTCGAATTTTCAGAGCAATGTGAACTGTAGTTTTATATGGGCACGTTATTTTTCAATATTGGGAGATTTTCGCTAGGTAGTGGCGGATATATAGATTTGGGGTTCCTTCGTAGCGCATTTTTGGGGGCAACTTAGAGACGAACATTATTACGTAAAATCTTTTAATGAGCCTCTTTTGATTCAATTTTGGGGGCCCTATACCGCTTAGGCTCTTTGTAATTGCGACATGCTAAATCCGCCACTACACTGAAGTAAGCCGATAAATATGAGAAATGAATTATTTTAGCACATTTGCTATTTTATAAATTACGCATACTCCAATGCATTTATTGATCAGATAATTATAATATAGTTTTTATATAGCTCAATAAATGGAGGCGCGAATCTAGAAGTGAATGGGGTCATGATATTTCCTCAAGATACCAAATATTGCTGAAAGCTATATTTTTGGAACTTATATTTCGAAAAATTCACCCTACTTAAGCATAAAAATTGCATTTTACTCCCTTTTCTTGAATGACCCCTCCAAAAACAGATGATGGATACCCCTTTCCTGGATATACCAAGCACATTCTTATAAATTTTTTCATCACATAATAATGAATTAATTTTAATATCTTGTTACCAATCTTAAAATTGCCTCTCCACTCATTTTCCTTCAAGTTTTTATATTGAGTTAAAAAAAAAAAAAAACAGAAACAAGAGGGATCCTCCCCCCCTCCTCAGAAGATTTCTCTCTGGATAAGAGCTCCGCCTTCTATTTCTCTCTAGATCCGGCACTGTTTCCCTTATTACATGGCAGAGACACACGTAGGGAGGTATGTTAATCCCTTGTAGTATTTCAATATGTCTAGAGTTAAGGATACTGAAAAAAAAAAAAAAAAACTCCGGAGAAAAATAGTTTTGCACTTGTGCTCGCGATATGCAAATTTTTGTATGGTACACGATTCGAAATTAGGTTACTGCCTATCATTTCAAGATTCTCAAGGACATTTTGATAAAACTTCTTCATATGTTTAAAGTAAATATGTGAGGATTCTAACGTAAAGTAATAAAATATTACTAAAATGTAAAATTGAAAATTAAAAATGTCCGAATCAATAATTAGCTATATTAACAATACAGAAAGTTAGGATCTCTTTTTTGCTCAATTTGATTCAATCAATCAATATTTAAATTATTATTTGATCCTTTTTCACAGTTCCTCTTACGTATTCCAGCTTCCCAAGTAGCATCAACTCATCGGATTTTGCTCGGCCGATCATCGAAATCCTCGTAAACTGATCCCGTAATGCACGATGACATCGTTCCGATCAGTATCCGAGCACGGTTGTCGATGAGATACTTTTCATCGGAAAGCGATATCCTTCCGATCAACTTTCTCGATGAAAATAAGCCGAGCATCCAAAATTGATCGTAAATTCATCGGCACGGGACTGCACCACTCGTAAATTGCTCCAAATCTCATCGTATTTCGAGCAAAATTCATCGGATTTTGCTGCTCGGATTCTGTTTGGCCGATGAGAACTCATCGAATCCGATCATCGGAAGATGAGAATTTCATCGGGTTTCGATGAATGGCCGATCATCTGCCGATGACATTATGCTGCCAGGGTTACTAACAAGTACAAAACAATCAAGTGTTGCATAAAAAGTAAATTGCTGATTTACCCTCGTTTTTAGCGATGTTAAATTTTTAAGTGAAATACCAAGTGAAAAAATATTTTTTTTAGATGTTGGAGACGTATTTCCAATTTTCAATGCTTTTTTGTAAACTTTTAGAGGTATTTAAAATAACTAAATTATAGATGAAAAAGGTAATGTTTTTTTCTCTTTTTTTTTAATTGGCAAACATGTGCTTCAAGTATCAAATTTGAAAAATTAATTTCAAATTTACATGTACAATTGAACGATTTTTTAAAAATTTCTGGCATTCACACATTTGGGACTTTATATTTCCAACAAATTATAAGTAGTTACCTTGATAATGAGTTGATTTTTTTTTTGCTGTGCGTTAGTCAATGGAATATAGTTTAATATCATCATAACTAATAAAATGCATTTAAGTGCTAAAGGCTAGGGTATTCCTCCGTTATTTTTAGTATCTCATCCCTTTTGAATTCCGAAAAGAGTTCAGAAAAATAGTATGTCTAAGAGAACAAAAAGGTGCTCTATGTGAAAGGAAAATTTGTAGGGCAAAACGCTGCGACTTCGACGGATTTCCCGTTTTCTATTTCTTTCTGACGGAAAAAAAATGCCTTGTTCTTATAGAAACAATCGCGGAATCCCCTATAAAAATCCCCAGAAACTCCGGAAACCAAGATTTCCCGGCGTCTCAAGAACAGATAACATAGATTCCTTCTCCGCAGAACAGTGCTTTTAAACCAGGTTATGCATCGTGTTATCCGACTCCTAAATGTCGATGCGGTTTCCAACATGGTAATCATGATTTATGAACGCAAAGCGCGGGAACCAGGGTTCTAAGGGTGGAACACACAAGCTGTTCTTCAGTTTATTCTTCTCTTGGCGGATCCTGAATCCGATTAAGCGATCGACCGAAATTCTTCTTCCTTCCTCTATTCCTTCTTCATCCGCCATCACTCCAAAAGATCTCGCTTCCTCCTTTTTTATTTTTTTTTCGCCATTTTCTCCCTTTTGTAGAATGAAAGTCACTTGATAGCAAGCGGTGAAACCTGAATTTGATGGCATGGCACTTTATGCAAACGGTCTCCGGTAATAGAGGCAATAAGCCTGATTTCTTTTCAAGTGGGGCAGTATAAATTTCATAAAAAATAAAGGGACCGTGCCTGGGAAAGCGAAATCAGCTCGGTATTGAATGAAGAAAAATGTGCAAATTTCCATGTTAACTGTTTGTTTAAACAATATATAATCATAATTTATTCATCTTTGAGTTCGTAGAAATTTTATTAGTAGGTGTGCCACATGTAATATAATATATTACTCACATGTAATATAATATATTACTATAGTATATAACCACATATGAAGGGGTGGCTGGAAAAACGGCCAGTCCAACTTTCGAATAAAACAAAAATGTAACTTGAGTAACAAATAAAAAGACAAATTCTGAGGAAAATACATTTTCAAAAACAAATTTTTAAATGAAAAACTTATAAATACAAATATTAGATTTGTTAAAACTAATTTTTGTGTTATTAAAGAAAAAAAAACCCTGTATATGTCCATGAAAAAGAAAAATTTGCGAATATCAACGCTCGCCTGTTCAATCGCTTCCATTTGTAATGAATTCAAAGGGAAAAAATTCTCGTTATATCCATTTTTCTGCTTTAAAAAGTAAATACACATTAAAATGTAAAGGACACTTGAAGCTACTACGTTGTATTCATAAATTCGTTATCTACGGCTTCACTATAAACGAATGTGACAATATTTATAATCTCGCATTGTATCACAATTAATGGGAGCCGTATTGTCAAAACTTTGTTATAACTCAGGAACAAAACTTAAAAATATGAGAAACTCATCAGCTTTTGAACCCCTCCAAGCAAACTCAGCATGGGTATTAAAATCCTGAACGGCATCTTAAATTTCTCAAAGTTGCGAGGTTTAAAGTCTTAATTCTCAGAAGGGCTTTGTTTAACTTATCTTTCGTGGACAACGCCTTACACACCGTTTGTAAGGATTACGTTCAAGTTTAGTCTCAGAATAATTGTCAGACTACTTCTCTAGTATATTTGATGCATGGTGAGAAGGAAAATTCCTCTTCAGAGTTTAAACGAAAGCTTTGTTACCATTAATGTCTAAGAACTAATGGGAAATGTCTTATATCATGGAAAATCATCCCTTTCTGCTTTGCAGATGCACGGGTTATATTCATTTTATACCTCTTTTGAATATTTATTTCTTGAATAGTCAAATGAAAACGGCGTCTGAGGAGCATTTTCACACCCATTTCAGGTTTCTCACTAAAATTTATTGTTTACAAAATGGCACTACTAGAGCTACTTTGCATTCGGATAAAGGAATCTAAACTCATTTAGTGGATGTTAATGCATCCCATAAGACTTTTTTTATACTTATTCAATGAGAATAATGCAGCTTAATGTTCTTGTAAAAACAAAATGTACAATACTTAAGACTTAATAACGAACTTAACAAATAATCAAATACTCTTAACGGTCAGTTCTAAATTTTCGGGAGAGCGTGTGATTAGTATTTACTATATTAAAATACAGCAAATTATATGCACCTACGTATTCATAAGATATAACTCGCACAGCCGGCGGTGATAGCGGCGGCTACTTCAAATGACGGCACTATAAGAAAAAATAAGTAAATAATGATTCGAATTTCGACATCTTGAATTTAAATTATATTTATCGCAATCACAAATTAGAGATACGTGTGTGTGTGTGTGTGTGTGTGTGTGTGTGTGTGTGTGTGTGTGTGTGTGTGTGTGTGTGTGTGTGTGTGTGTGTGTGTGTGGTGTGTGTGTGTGTGTGTGTGTGTGTGTGTGTACATAGACAATCATCGCCAGGGGGAGCGGAGGCTGAGGACCAGAGGAAAATGAACCACAACGGGAACTACCGTCGAAAATGAATAACAATTCGCCATTCCCCCTCCCCCCAACACACAAGGAAAAAAACACACCAAATACAAACTCTAAATTAATTTTCTGTAACATAACTTAGTTTTGACAAAGATAATACTAACTCTGTGTATTTTTCGAGTAGATGGAAGTTTCTTCATATTCTCACCTAGAAGTTTCAATCATTTTCCAAATTTTAGACAGAAACCTTTGTTCGAAAACTTTTATGATATTATAGTTATACCTCTAAAATAAAACTTATCATACCTTTAAACAAGGTTATGGTGAACGTTTTATGAGCACACCTGCTTTCTAGATCTCTAAAATTTTAAAGTTGGATGTAAAATAAGTCTACATTTAGTTTGCGAAATCTTAAAGCTTCAGTAAACAGTTGTCTAAGTACAAAGCGATTGGTGCAACTGAATATGTTTGGTATGTAAATTTTTAACAATTACTTCCCTTGAAAGCACTATTTTTTCCATCCGACTAGAAATAACCTTTTTTATAAATGATATCACCATATTTGATTTACAATTGAAATATTTTATTTTCATTATAGTAATGCATAATTAGCCCCAAAAAAACTCAATTTATTAATTATCCCCATTGTGTATAGTGTTACAAATGCCGAATTCAAACAAATTTCTTTTTCTAATGTTTTGAATACTGTTATTGCTGTGTACTTTTGTCAATACTGTGAGTTTGTTGCGCTCTTTTAATGGGACAAGAAAAAAAGGTTAAATACTTTTTAGACTTTTTTAACCTTTTCTTATTTTACAGAAATTTAAATGTATAAAAATCTGCTGCTTCAAAATTCAATTCTTCATTTCCTTCTTTCGCAGGTGCGCCTAATTGTGTTTAATTTTCTACATAACCCTCATTCTCAGACTTTTAATCGCATTAAATACTAACACGTAAATCATGTTCTTCAAAGATTTAGATTACTATGCTATAAAAAAATAAAGAAAAAATAGTTCTGTAAAAATGTAACACCCACCATGTCCGAAAATATAAGTCATCATAAAGTCATGTATGTATTTCTTCTTTTTTTCCCATAGCTTCACAATATAAAATAAGAGATTTTTAATGAAGATGTCTTGGAATTCCTTCAACGAAGGAATTTCTCTGAAAGCATGAACCGTAGCATTTTCAGAAATTTAATAAAAAAATTTATGCTCCTAGACTCGCGAGAATTTGTGTTACGATTTCGAAGAAAACACCGAGTGGAGAAAATCGATCTCACTTGGCTTCTATTGTAATTTCGAAATAGCAAACTTATTTTGATTGATTTTACCATCAGGTTTTGTCGCTTTTTCGTTAGTATTTGATTCGAAAACTCAATATTATTCCTTAAAATTGTCAAGTATTTCCTCGAAGACATTTTATTATTTTAAAAATTTAATTGCAAAACAAATAGTTAACATTACATACATTTTTTTCTTCAATATAAAATTGATTTAATTTTGTACAATATTAAGAAATATACATTTTTCCCGGTAAGTGAGCTGTAAATGAGCTGAGCGGAAAAAAATGGTTAAAAAAATTACTCGAATACTTGCACTATTCTTATCTTTAGGCTATACTGATAGTGGGAAAAGCTATAAGCGTATGTTTGATGACATCTACCGTAGCATTACTTCGAATTAAAATTTTGGCAATTTTTCTAAATGTTTTTAGTTATATTTGATGAAAATATGCTTTTTTAAAGAATGTTTATGAGTAGTGTATACTTACTATAAGCATTGTATCTCAATTTATCTTGAGATTTGATTTTGAACCCATATATTTCCCACGCAACGAAATGCTTTTGCGACTAGATGATGATGCACGAATGAAAATAAGCAGCACGATATGTGATATAGGGTAGACAGACCAGAGAATGACCACTTAAGCAAAATTTCATTTTTAAAAAATCGTAGTAATTTTAAATACTGTAATATTTTGTTCGTGATAGTTTAAATAGTTTTATTGATCTATGTAAATGCGTAAAAAAAATGATGGAACTTGAAAGGTACCGCTTCCGGCTTTTTGGGGTGTTCGAAGGAAAAATGGCGCAAAGACCCAGTGAATGACCACCTCTGACACAGTGAATGACCACTAATTTGACCAGTGAATGACCACCTTAAATTTTGAGCTAGAAATACTTGAAGTTGGTTTTAGATATTTTCACTTTTGTATATTTTTATATGGCATGTAGTAATCCATTACTTTTAGTGTTTATTTATGTATTACATTTCGGGTTTATTTATTTATTTATTCGAACTTTCTTTTACATCGTAAAGGTAGTATTGTAATCGCGGAAAAACTTCCCCTCAATTTTCGATCTAAAATGTTTCTTAATCACGCATTAATGAATGCTGAGTAGTTTTTTCGGCCTATTTGCACATGCATTTGTACCTACGAACGTATGTACAACAGAAAAATACATGACGGCTTTCTACGTATGTAGGTATGTATTCATGTTTTATGTATGTATCTCGCATAACTCAAAAACTGTGTGGCGTAGAAGATTGAAATTTTGCATGTGAACTTTGAGTGGGGTCTAGTTATGCGCCTAACCTTTTGGTTACATTCGAATGTTCCCAAGGGGGTCTTTTACCCCTGTTCGGGGTAAATATGTTAATTTCAATGCAGAATGAAGGGATGTTGTAATTTAGCAACATCATGCGGATAGATCGCTTTACTTCTGGTCGCCAATTTTTCGTTGCCAATTTGGCGACATATCGCCCTGTTGGCGACAAAATTGGAAGAAAAGGACTTTTTTTTTTCGAATTTGTTTTTAATTTGGCGCTTTCGGTGATATTGAGTGAAGTATTCACTGAATAAAGTTAAAATTGTGGATATTTAAAAGATGAATACTGCAAAACAGTTCTTGCATTAGTCTGAGACAAAGTGGGGGTTGTAACTGTTTGAAGTGTTTACTTTATCACTCTGTGGCACTATTATATTGTATGTTTGTTCTTCACACACATTCCATGCAGTTTTTTGCAATTTTAGATCACAGACGCTAATAAAATTACATCAATTTTCTTTACATTTGAAAGAACTACTCTCCACGTTTACCATTTCTTTATATGTGCTGGAAAATGTCTAAAATGCTACGCACAAAAGTTATTTGACCTCGTGACCCTGTCATCAAAATATTTTTTTGTAAAAACTGAGTGTATGTATGTATCAATCTATGTTTTTCTTACTTCTCCCGCAAGCCAGTGAACTGAACATCAAACCAGGTATCGAAAGATTCGTAATTTTTAAGTTCATATGTTTGGTTACTTGACATAATTGTCCGAATTTATTAAGCAGAGCTTTTCATTAAAATGTAAATTCTTAAGCACGTCTGCGTGGGCAAGAGCAAATTTGAATGGAAGAAACAAAGGGAGAATTTGGCACAGTGCTAAATTCTCCCTCTGGTTCTTCCCTTCCAAAACCAAGCTTTCTCTAATTCTCAACCCCTCTCTTCGTCAAAAATGTTCAACACGAAAGTAGCTTGTAGACGGGAATGTCAAGCACGGAAAGCGAATA
This sequence comes from Uloborus plumipes, assembly GCA_038373865.1. Lineage (NCBI taxonomy): Eukaryota > Metazoa > Arthropoda > Arachnida > Araneae > Uloboridae > Uloborus > Uloborus plumipes. The sequence continues at coordinate 110,066 of JAXGGA010001090.1, forward strand.
GCTTAGGTAGTTTTTTGACGGTTCTCGGTTCGAGGGAAAACGTCAATCTCAAAAAAAAGGCTCTTAGCGAGCCTCTTCTAATATAAAATGCATCGGTTCAAGAGGCCACCATGCTGACCACCGTGAAGCCCCCGAAATACATTGTTGAGAATGAAATTGTTCTAGTCGTGTGCTTCACTGAAAACCCAAAGTACCCCGCCGAAGGCGGTGTGCATCAACCTGCTGCAGGCGGATTGCACGAGCCGCCTTGGTGGCAGGTAAGGTTTTAAAATCTGCCGAAATGTTTTTGAAAATATTCCAAATTTAGCGAGTTTCAGTGTAAAACGACGAAAATCCTTTACGTGATTTGTAGATAGTCGTCATGGACATGCAAACGGTTAAAATGGGCGATCAATTTCTCGACAAGTCTTTAAATTTAACTCTTTTTTAAAAAACTTCGCCAGACTTTATAAAATTATGTCTCGACATTGGGCTGACGAGGGCAAACAAATCCCCCCCCCAAAGATGTCTTGATATGTTCTTTCGATTGCTAACTATTTAACCTTTTTGCATTATTACACTATTCGCATGATGGTTCTCTCGGCAACCGTACCTAAATATCGAATTTTGTCTGAATGCTGGCATTACTTCTAGAGAAATGACATTCAAAAACGTGACGAAAGGATTAAAAACAGGAAATGAGCATATATTTTTTGAAAAACTGAAGTGACGAACAACTCAGTGGCCGTTCAGAGGGGTTGGGAGGTTGTCACTGCAAGGGGAAATTTTAACATTAGGTAAAATATCCGTGCCACGAAAAATTGTCCGTTAAGAGGGGTCTCCGCTAAGTAGAGGTGGCCGCTCTAAGAGGTTTTCTGTATGCTCAGCTGTTAATGTGCAAGATGAATTAAAGCAATAAAAACCGCAGTAGTTTTCTTTAATTTTTCAAAACAACATTAAAATCCCAGTGAATGAACAGCTGGTCATTCACTAGCTATTCAGAGTTTTTCTGACCCAGTGAGTGACCACCCCGTAAAGCTAAAACCTACACATTCTATAAAGATTGAAACAATTAAAATCATACTCTGAATATACATACTAAATGATTCCTTTGTATAATTAAAAAAAATTAATTTATAAATACAATTAATGCGAATCAAAGTAGTTGTATACACAAAACCATCCTTATTATTTTAGAACAGAAAAAGAAATGGCGCACGGCTGTAAACATTCTATAATTTTTTCATAGAAAAATACATGACCAAAATAATCAATTAGGTATCAGATAGCTCAGAATTTTAATGAAAAAAGCTATTGAAGCCAATTTATCTTAAAAAAAAATAATTTAGAACCTTATTTTTTAAGAAATACTGCAAAGTGGTCATTCACTGGGTGGTGGTCATTCACTGGTCGGTATACCCTATATATTACTAAATTTGAAAATTACTGAGACACATTTCAGCTTGAATTAAACTATTTTTATTTATTTATTTATTTGATTATCTGTGGATCGTGTGTTAGTGTATTGAAAGAAACAATTTGGAGAATATTTTCTGACATGGTATTACAATGCTATAAAACGTATTATACAAGAAGATAATAAAATAATTTAAAAGTAAAGGTGGGATAAATAAATAACTGAATAAAATAAACATCCCCGAGCTTTAAGATAATTCAGAGAATACGTTCAAAATACTGTCATTTTCAAATGCTTCTAATAATCATTTTAGCATAAGGAAGTAGAAACTATAATCGCACTAGACATTTCCAAAACCATGTGAGTCACTTTAGTCGCACTTGTATAATAGAGAACAATACGTTTTAGGATTTCAAGTATAGCAAATTGATTCATATGCTTGGTACCATTAAACTTAGAAGAAATGCATTAACGTTGTGAAATGCTTAAAACCTAATAATTTTTTTTTGTTCTTTCAATTCAATGCACAACCTCGGAACTGCCACCTTATTAGAAATTCTTCAGGAAAGCAGGTTTTTCGTTCTAAAATCAAAAGAAGTCTACATTGCATTGACTCTGAGGGCTGTTTCTCTCTTTCCCATCAACTTGCGCTCAAATGGATAGGGATAAATGTTAGCGAGAAATAGTTTTAAGAGAATTTTCATGATCATAATTGCTAAAAAAACCTCTCCCCAAGTAGCACTGTAAAAATATATTTTTACATATCTAAGCTGTTATTTTTTACATGTCTGGCTACATGACGCCTTAATGTGCAGAGAAGGTCTCAATTACTGATAAATACCTGTTTCTCAAACCCTTTGAAAACTGATGGACGAAAGTGCCCCAAAAATACATGGCGACGGGCCATGGAATGAGTAAATACGCCCCTCTATAAGTGGCCATAGTATATGAAATAAGTCCCTATTTAGTCAAAGCACAACCTCTTCTAGTGTGTCTAAAAGCGCAATCCAACTATCATTAAGATTAGCTGCGAGCTGAGGTGGGAAAAATATTTGGCAATTTGTTTCACCACTGAAGTTAAAGTTGACAAACTGTCATCCTCACAGCACTTTATCCGAAAGCTCGCTAACAAAGGCGTTATTAATCAATAGCGATATTTGCTTGGTTAAGTGCAGCACTTGCTCTTTATGAAGTCACATTTGTTTTGTTCCCGATCCTGACTCTCAATTTATTGCATGGGATATTCAACTTAGAGTAGCTTTCATTAAGTAGCCCCTTATCCTACGTACGTCTTTAATTAATTTCAATCTTCTGACGGTATGGCTATATCCCGATGGTTTTATTATCCATACTTTTCATTGTATATGATCATTTGTAGCGAAAGTTAGCAGTTCATTTTCTTGAATTTGAAATGCGTATTATTTTACAAATATTACTATTGATATTTGGTTAAACTGTTGTGTTTTTATAATTCTTTTGAAACATGGAATTGGGCCTGAATGTAATCATAAATATGACTTTTGAATATAAAAATGGTCCTATTATACAGAAATTTTAAATCTTAACTACACTGAAGTGACAAAAGTCATGGGATAGCAATATGCAAATTTTCAGATGGCAGTAGCATCGCATAGAACAGGTATAAATGCGCAGTGCTTTTACAGAGCTTTCATTTCTGTTCAAGTTATTCATGTGAAGAGGTTTTAACGTGATGATGACCGCACGACGTGAATTAACAGACTTTGAACGCGGAATGTTAGTTGGAGCTAGACGCATGGGTCATGCCATTTCGGAAATCGTTAGAGAATTCAACATTCCCAGATCCACTGTGTCAAGAGTGTGCCGAGAGTATGAAATTTCAGGCATAACATCCCACCATGGACAGCGCAGTGGTCGACCGCCTGCACTTAAAGATCGAGACCGGCGACGTCTGCAAAGAGTCGTAAATTCTAACAGACAAGCAACACTGCGTCAAATTACCGTAGAAATCAATGTGGGACGTACAATGGACGTGTCTGCTAGAACTGTGCGGAGAAATTTGGATTTCTTGGGCTATTCCAGCAGAAGACCGACTCGAGTGCCTTTACTGACAGAACGACATCGCTTGCAGCGACTCTCGTGGGCACGTGAGCATATCGGTTGGTCCCTAGATGAATGGAAAACCGTGGCCTGGTCCGATGAGTCACGATTTCAGCTGGTAAGAGCCGATGGTAGGGTTCGAGTGTGGCGCAGACCCCACGAAGCCATGGACCCAAACTGTCAGCAAGGCACTGTTCAAGCTGGTGGTGGCTCCGTAATGGTGTGGGCTGTTTTTTCATGGCATGGACTTGGTCCTCTAGTGCGACTGGACCGAACATTGACTGGAAATGCTTATGTGCAGCTACTTGGAGATCACTTGCAGCCATTCATGGACTTCATGTACCCAAACAACGATGGGATTTTTATGGATGACAATGCGCCATGTCACCGGGCCACAACTGTTCGCAATTGGTTTGAAGAAAATTCTGGACAATTCCAACGAATGATTTGGCCACCTAGATCGCCCGACATGAATCCCATTGAGCATTTATGGGACACCATCGAGAGGTCTGTTCGTGCCCAAAATCCTGCCCCATCAACGCTTCACAATTATGGACGTCTATAGAGACAGCATGGCTCAATATTCCTGCAGAAGACTTCCAACGACTTGTTGAGTCCATGCCACGTCGAGTTGTTGCACTTCGCCGGGCAAAAGGAGGGCCGACACGATATTAAGAGGTATCCCATGACTTTTGTCACTTCAGTGTAATTCACATTTCATACTACTATAACTTCTAAAACATAAACATACGGACCTTATTTAGCAGCGGATACTGAAGAGCATGGATACTGATGTACGGCATAATGAGCACATTTTTGTTTCATGGATCTTTGTAATATATTCTAAAATATTTTTTCAACTCGGTCAAATACATTGTATTTTCAACGACGGCCAAGAACATTCCGAAGAGCCTGATTATCTACTGAGGTTTAATCGTTCTCTAAATAAAGTATGAAATGCGCAATTTCTAATTAATTTAGGCAATGGTCTCTCAATTTCGCAGAATCAGAAATATACTCATGGGAATAAGGCAACGAAAAACATGCTTGATGGTTGTTTGGTATACACTAAAAGAGTGGTGGTCTGAAAAATATGCAATCATTCTAATTAGTTCTGCCTAAACACAATAAGGCTCTTCAAGAGTTTCCATTTATGTAAATGAGCGCCCTGCGAACTTAACTGTTTTGTTCCATAAATGCTTTTTAAACTTCGAATGTTTAATATTCGAGAACTCATGTCAACTTAAGTCTACCTTGGATGCCGTTATAATAGTTATCTGAAAATAAAGATAGTTGATTTTAGATAGTTGCCTACATTTTTTATGGTATTTTTATTAATTTCTAATTTCGATTTACAGTTATTAATAATACTCTAAACACCAGCGATACCCTCAACTTCCAAAATAATATAAAAATGTAATGCAACAAATATCAATGAAAATAATGTATCGTGATTGTTCACTTACAAGTATTGAAAATTTTTTCCCATCTCTTAAATGTAGCGTAATTCGACCAGGGAACGAAATCCACTTTCAAGTGAATGAAAAGTTCGTAATTTGTTTTAAAAAGTTAGGTTTAATAAGTTGTTTTTTATGTTAACTGCAATAGACTGTTCTCCGTACACATTACCAAAAATTTAACAGGTATGTTTCTTTTTTATCTATGTGTTATGGGAATTCATTTAAAGAGCTGATGAACTTTTAAAACTTCACTGCCTCCTCCATCACCAAATACGAGAAATGAAACAATGAAGGTGTTTATAGCGTTTTTGTAATAGCCATACGAATCAATGAAAACATATTTAATGGTAACCAAATGTCGTCGTGCGTAATGCCAAACATTGCAATTTTTAAAAATATTATGAGTTTCTGAAAATAAGACTGTTAAGTGTCTATTCCCTGGTCAGAATATTCAAACGTTGCTTGTTTGCTCATAATTCTCACAAATCTGTTTATTCAAATGCCTAAAGCAAAATTATGACCGTCAAGATGATGGAATTCGAAGTAATGAAATTTAATTGAAAAAACGATGCTTGAGAACCTTAATAGAAAAAATCCAATAGCTTTTTCCATCGTATGAATGTCTTGAGAAGAGGACGAAGAAAAAAGTCAGAAGAAGTGATTGGACAGGCAATAAGGGTGATAAAATTTATGGAGAAGCTATTAGCCGAGCCGTCGCTTACGAGCAGCTTTGATGCGCCATGTTACAGAGATTTACGAGATTCAGGGTATCTGGAATCCTTTTTTTTTCTATTCGAAGACCTGGCAATCAGTGATCAGGTGTGATGCCATTAATAGCACATGGCGCGGCCAGAGTTTGCAACTCCTTTATGACCGTATTTTTCACTCGGAATCTTAACGCGAATTCTTTCGCGGCCCTTGGGGTGTATCAGCCCAATTTCGTGAAACCAAGTTCATGGTTTTGTACTACTTTAATGATGTCGGATGCTCAACAGTAAATGGCACCATAAGAAACCAAAATTGGATCCTCCAAACTTTTTAATATGTCCTTAAGATTTGAGAGCTACGAGGTAGGCTGCAAAAATTTCGGAAAGTGTTAAAAACGTTTTCTCGAGCGTTTCAGCAATTATTTCGTTGAACAAAGCATTATGAAGTTTATGCTATATTTTATACTTGTATGGTCACCGATTCTTATCGAAACTCTATTCGACTGTGTAGTGAGTCAACTTTTTGAGAATGCTCAACTTTTTATTTAAGATTTAACCATAGCTGTTACAATGTAAATATTAATATTCTCATAACTTTTATTACATTTTAAATGGTAGAGAGTTCACCAATCCATAACAAAGAGAAAAATAACTAAAAGCGAGGAACAGGAAAAAGAAAAGTCATTGTCTTATTGCCAAACAAGTTATAGTTAGTTTGGCAGTACAATGCGTTTTCCCAATGCACACTACGTGGAGTTGGATCTACAGTCGTTAATACTAGTCGTTATAGTTTTACAAAAAACAAAATGCAAATAGATTTAAAAAAAATATATCATACTCTAGCACACTTCGAAAATTCTTGTTTTCTAATTTATAGTACATGAATATTTTTATAAGGTTTAAAATGTTTTACGAAAATACCTGCGTTTGAAAAGAAGTAACTATCACTAAATAAATTTGTGTAGCTGTAGACAAAAGAAAAATAATTAAATATTATCATTATTTCTTTTTTTCAAAACTTTTATTTATTTATTTTCTCCTATTTAGCGAAAGTGAAAGAAAATATGCAAAAACATTTCTATTCTGCCTTATTGCTCTTCTTCCTCACTTTTTAAATACTATATAAATCTCCTATTGTTGCAAAATTCCCTAAATATCAACAGTTAAAGCTCGTCGTTTACGCTCTGAGCGAACATTTTCCATATCTGAAGAAAATCCAGAGAGAAGTCTATTTCATGTAATAACTTTTCGATCAAACAAATATTCCGTTCAATGTGTCATCCGTGCTACTAGATACTTCAGTGCACCACTACGTTATGAAAAATACTTTAGTTTACTAGCAGCATCAGTTTGACAAGTAATGTGTTTTTCCGATCACAGTATTTCATATAAAACTGGGGAGAAAGTGACAGATCTTTCTTTCGAGGAGACTAGAAAGAGTGGCTCTTACTGCTTAAAAATATTCCGTCGCTTCGATCGTTGCTTCGAAAATGTGGACGACAGTTTTCTAGAGGAGTGCAGACATGATATGAAAGTTTTTGAGAGATCATAACACGTTTTTGGATGAAAAAGAGAATAAAGGGTGAAGAGGTTTCCAAGCGATCTTTTTTCTTCTTTTTTGCTCCTTTTATTTCCTTTTGATCTAGCTCTTTGTCCATTTTTGAGAGATAATTCATCCGATGAAGTATTACATTCTCTCGTGCTGTGAAAGAAATTCTGCCTTGTATCATTGCAAATTGTATTTTCGATGTTTGTTCAGAAAATATCATTAGTGTTACAATGTGATTTCTTTTCATATTTAGATGTCTAAATTTAATTACTTGCTATGTCCAACTTAATAAGTTATTTGTTTTAATAGTTAAAGTAGTGCAATTTACATAGGCAATCTCCCCCCCCCCCGGTAGTGCCTAGAAAATCAAGCTGTTTTTCTTCACTAGGAGATGAGAAAGGGGATGGTTGCCCTTGAAACTGGTCGAACCATTTTCATCTTGTATTTCCGCTTGTTTACATAGCACTATTTTAACACATTTTGAGCGAATTAGATTTAAGTATGTTTTTGATTAAATACTAACTTAAATATTCAAGAAGAAACACCCAAATATAATTCGGATAAAGGAACAGACATCTTAGGAACAGATAGCCAGTATTGTGAGCGGAAAATGGTAGCAGTAGTAGAAGATCTGAATAAACAAAACAGAACGATAAATTCAAAGCATTTATTAGCCAAAGTTTACAAAAATCACGTACTAAATAAATATAGTTCATAACGTTACAAAAGCTGCAAGAAGTTGTCATCGCCAGACTTTTACAATAATAAAAATTGAAAGTGTTTGATCGTGTAAAGCAAGTCCATGGCTTCGGTACATAGTTTTTCCCGTCAGTAAAATTTATTGCGAATTTGTTCAGAGCGGTTTCATTTATTCGAAATCGTGTATTGTTTATCGGTTTTCTTGGAATTTTATGACTTAAAGGATTTGGTACAATTATGCCATAGATTTAGGTTTGAGGTGTCATTTTGTCTTGTTTGTTTCTAATTTTTACTATTAAAATTGTCTTTGTTCCCACGTGTTGCTTTTATCGGATGACTTTTCAGATTAAAGCTTTCACTTCTTTGCATCGAAAAAGGAGTTCTTCGTAACCCTGAAACATGGTCTGCTACTTTATGCACTAGTTGTGCCTTAGAAAGTAGGATTACCCTTATTTACATTTTTGACACTCAAAACACAAAACGTTAAATTACACTTGATAAAATTTTCCTGAGGAATGTTCGAATTTTATTGTTTGAAATATTCTAGTTGACAGAAAAAACCCTATTTCTGTATTGGAACATACACAGAATCCAATATGATAAATTACTATTTTGTGAATTTGCGAGGCATTTTGCTTATAATTCATCTTTATTTTGCGCTGCTAAGTATTTTTGATTTAAATGAAGGATTTTTTCCTTTAAAATTTTTCCCAGGACTCTCCAATCGACAAAAATATTTTAGGATTTTAAGTTAAACTTCTGTAAGATTGAAATGGTACCATTTGAAATAAATTTTAGTTGGAATATCGTTGTATTTTACATTAACAAACATGTTAGTAACTTTGTAAAAGTCATTCTATGTAATGTTTCCCTAAAAATGCAATTTGTATAAACACCATCTTTAAAGGTATTTTTTTTATTATCATTCTCACAGTTTTTTAGCAAAAACATTATTTCTCATCTCACCTAAATTTCTTCATTGTTAAATAAAATTAATGACCTATAGCAGAAGCTTTTTGGCGTTCCAGAAAATGGAAGAAAAAACAGACTTTTGTTTGGAAGCATTTTTGGTCGTTAAAACATCAACCAACATTATCCCGGCTCGTTTTTGTTTAAAAAGCTCATTTTAAAGTGTTTCTTGCTTAAAACTGCAATTTCCCAACAAGCAGTTATTTAATCCTCGAACAAAGCCCATTTTATAATGAAATATTAATGACCAGTGCGTAACTTTAATGAGCAAAGAAGAAATGCGCGAGAAAAAAAAAAGAAAAGACAAGAAAGAAAGACGGAAAAGCTTTTAACCTGTTTGATTTATTTCCATGCGTAAGTGTGCGAGCTCAGAAAATAGCTCGGTTCGCAATCTTTTGTTATGGCACAAAAATTTTGTTTTACTCTTCATTATTTTTTCCACTTATTTTCTTCCATCTCGCAATGTCTCACTAATACTTGCAAGTAATCCCCTGCCGTAGGCCCAGTTGGAAGCAGCTTTTCGTTATCCCAAAGCTGTCATCACTAGGATCGTATTGAGGGGCTAAGTGAACTGGTCTCACTTGGGCGCGTGACCTGGGGCACTGAACTGTTGTATCCAATCCAAGCCACGTTCCAACTCCTCTCAAAGCTTACTAACGAGGATACCGACAGCTTTTACCTTCCCTAGCCTCCCCTTACATTAATACCTAGCAACAAAAAGGGAATCAGTTGTTTTCTTCGGGAAAGGGGAAAAGAAATAAAGCAAACTCATGTTCAATTGTCCCTAAATGTCTCGTGTTTTATTCTCTGGAGGGAGTACGTTGTTGAGTGTGCACCATATTTTGCATATTTCCATTTCCTTTTTTTTCTAAATAAGTGCTTTTTTTGCATTTATGTTTTAAAGACTAGTGAGTGCATTTCGATTTAGAAAATCGTATTTTTTTTATACATTGAAACATTTGAGAAAAGTGTATTGTTTGCAATGCCAGAACTCGTGCACTGACTACGGAATTATCTTGTCTCTAAATTTCTAGAGTTTCATTCACAAAAGAGAATGCTTAGTTGGTTATACAACATATTTTGCATGTATCCATTTTTGTTTTCCTACATCAGTACGACGTTTTATTTTCGTGCTTTACATATACTGTTGTTCGTGAGTGCATTTATTTCTTAAATTGCATTTATCTTTTTCACTGTAAAATATTAGTCAAAAGTATTGTTTGCAATGCTAAATAATCTGATATAGAAACAAGGATATATATTGATCTTAAATATCTAGTGTTTTGTTCCCAAATGTTGCAAAGTTGGGTATACAACACATTTTGCCTTTATTCTCATTTTCTTTCGCTCTGAAAATAATCTTACATTTTTTTATTTTTTTTTCTGTCTCAAAACTTGTGCCGATTGTGAATGTATTTTCATTTCAAAAAATATTTTTTCCATACTGAATTTTTTTAAAAAACTATATTGTTTGCAATGCTGAAACTCACGCAAAAGGTCACATTTTTTTAAAATATTTTTTCATGTTTGATATGAAATACCGTTGTTTAAATAAATACTGAAACATAATATGGGGGCATGTAAGGTGAAATGGTTGGACAACATAGGCATTTTTCAAATGAATGCGAAATCATAGTAGAACCTCGAATATAATTCTTTTAACAGAAGCTGCGGCAGCCGTTAATGTTGGATGTTCCGAGTATATTACCTTTTCTATCAATTCAGGGTTTCTTGCTTTTTTTTCATAATTCACAAGTAAATTTTAGGAAAACTAATTCATTCTAGTTTTTAATATACTATTAAATTCAAAAGCCACAAAGAATGAAGGTAGAGAAAGCACTCTTTTACTTAGTCATGATCTTAGCGGCTTATTTATGTTTAAAGCTACGGAACAAACAATAACTGCATTATTAATCGCTCCATAAAGATGAAAGTTTACTATATTATGGCATATTAAATTTACATCGTATTTTCTGACATGTGACATTTATTGAACAAATTTACTGTTTATAAGAGAAAAATTATTAAAACCAACCCGTTCAGCAAGTGTTTTATGTATGTATGTTTAAATTCAGATTTAAACATTTTGCAATCTCCTAACTGCGATTTTTAAGAAATAGAGTGCATAATTTTGGTCACTTCGATCACTTTAGTTAATCGAGTTTCACAGCATAAACTAATGATTAAATTTACAAATTTAAGTAATTACTCTTCTCATTTTCTTACTTGTGGTTTTCAGTTTCATTTAGAGAAAATTAACTTCCGTCTTGTTAATAATCAATGACTATTTATCGGTCTATTAACTAAATCAATTGGGCCTAAAAGATTGTACTTTTAGGTCTCCCGTTCTTATACCTTTTGAATATTTTTTAGAGGGCATTTATCTTCCAATATACGTTCACTTGGGTACAGAAACTGGACATCGGGTTTTGAACTTGCTTTGTTCACGATTTATGATCGATTGGGAGCTTGTGTTGCACATATAAGTTCCATCCTATGTTTACTGCATTACAGCAACTAATGAATTATAAGAAGTAAATCGGATTTATTTAAAGTTATTTACAAAGAATAATTAAAAAAGGAATTTTCTGTATCATACATTGTGGACACAACTTCAATTTCAATGGTGAAATTATTCAGAAATTAAAATTAGTAAAGTTGTATTTATTTTTGCAGCACAACATGCACCCCTAGTTTTGTACACATGTCATTTATTTTTAACATATACTTAAATACTCTAAACTTTCAGATATTTAAAATATAATAATAATAAACATAACTTTAGTATATTCATCAAATTAAAAAATTAGAAAGAAAACATTTATAAAGTATAGCATTTAACACGCTTAAGTGCGAAGTCTTCTACTAGGGGAAGACCGCCTATATTGGACCACTGCTTAAATTGGACCTCGGGCTTAAAATCTAGTACAGAGATCTATGCTACACTTTAACGGTAGAAATATAAAGTTTTAGAAATAAAATCAATGTGTATGAAGTTTTACCAATCTTCGAACTGCGTAGCGTGAGTTACGGCATGATTTATGTTGAAAACGTGTATGATCTTATTTCGCGGACTTGTATCTAGTAAGATAGTACTAAAGCTTGTAAACTGAGGTAAACTGCTGTTATACCATGATGATCTGTGTTTAATGATGATTACATCCATGTATTAACATGCGCGATTGTGATTATTTTTGACAGAGCAATAAGCTGAAGAATAAAAAATGGCGTGTTTTCCTTTATTGGACCGAAAAAAATTTCCTATATTGGACCGGTGGTCCAATTTAAGAATATGATTTTAAACAAGACTTTTTATTAATCGTAACGTAAAATAAGTGACTCATCTGATTTAATAGCGTAGTTAAAAATATTTTAAAGATACTTTAACACCTATTCACGATATTCATTTAAACTTTTTCATCAAGCACATTTTCTAGAAGCTGCAACTTCTTAAAATGTATGTTGTTTTTTCTCTTCATCCATTAAGCTGCCGTTTCAGAAACATAGTTATTAACTGAAATAAAATTTGTGCTGGTTTACCGAGAGAAAAATATGAAATTCTTCGATATGTTCGAAAAGATTTTAAAAAGAAACAATTTATATGCTACTAAAATGTTCAATGTAGATGAAGCTGGTCTTTTCACTGTCCAAGAGCCCCAAAATATATTGACGTATAAAGGTAAACACCAGGTTGGAGCAGTAATGAGTGGTGAACGTGGTAGAAACACTCTGGCTATTTGCTGCATAAGTGCAACGGAATTGCTAGCCCCCCTTCCCATGTTTATTTTCAAACGATTACGTTCCATGTATGATATTATCATAAAAATATCCCCTGGTGTGCAATATGCTCTTTGAAAAAAAGGTTGGATCATAAACGATAATCCACACCCTGATACAACATTTCATTAAAACCGTTAGGCCAAGCAATGTAAAAAGATTGTCTTTCTATTAATGAATAGGCACAGCACTTACATAAAGAACATTGACCAATAAACTTGGCTAACGAGAACGATATAATAATGCTTTCTCTTTAAGCACACCATGCACATAGATGTGATTTTTATTCATTCTCTGTCTAGATATTTTAATCGAGCATGTGATACATGGATGCGAGAACATCCAATGAGATCCATTACCCAATATCGCATAGGAGAACTGTTTGATAGCTCTTATGGTCAAACCGCAATCAAAGCCATGGCAAATGCAGTGAGGTGATTCTAAAGAACAGGAGTTTGGCCTGTTAATTGACATGTGTTTAATGACATTGACTTGGCTGGAGCAGAGTTAGAGGTAAGTAGTCCAGATAAAACAACTCAAAGTGAACAGGCTACATGTTCGGTGTAAGTTGTACACCATGTACAACAACTAGCTACGACTTCAATTAGTACATGTTCAGCAGAATCAGAGGATCAAAACATGATTGTCAACTCTAACTATGATTTTGTAAAACCGGCTCACATATCACCTTTGCCCAAAAAAATGGAACCAAAAGGAAGGCTATCTCAGCAATCATTCTAACGCCATATGAAAGAAGCATAGAACAGAAAAAGTCACACAAGAAGAAGCAAGAAACTGTACAAAACCATTGTTATTGCAATATTTGCCATGGAGATGAAGTGAAAACATGATTAAGTGCATGAAATGCCATCGGTGAGTTTATCAACACTGCCTAAGAGAGGCCGAAGCAAAAGAAGTTCTATTGCAAATCCTGGTAAAAAACTGCGTAGTTCAAATTTAAATTATTCTATGATTTCCTGGTACGGTCCAATTTAGGAAGCGCATGGTTCAATATAGGCGCATATATTCCTAAATTGGACTTTTACAACTTTTTATAAAATAATTTTTTAAAAAATAACTTTCATATTTTCAGAAAATATAAACTCCTAGGGCGGTTCCTGATTAAATTTAGCTTACGATGCCCTATTTTGTATTTTTGTTTTGCTTCACATTGAGCGACACAGGCCTCGTGTTCTTAGGGGGTCCAATATAGGCGGTATTCCCCTACACGTTATTATTATTATTATTATTATTATTGTTATTGTTATTGTTATTGTTATTGTTATTGTTATTATTATTATTATTATTATTATTATTATTATTATTATTATTATTATTATTATTATTATTATTATTATTATTATTATTATTAGTGTTATTATCAATATTTTGTTCTTTCTTTTTTACAACAAACAGGCATTTTAAACCTTCAGATATTGGAAAATAAAATATTTAAAAAAACAATGCCTTCAGTGCATTCATCAAAATTAAAAATTTTCAAGAAAATTATTCTTTTGTTAATTATATTTCATGCTCGTAAATGAGATGTCTGCTGTTTTTTGCATATCTTATAATTACTTTCACATTTCCCGGTTTTTATTTTAAAACAGGTGCACTCTAAACCATCAGATATTTGAAAAATAAATAAATATTAAGATAAATAAGCAATAACTTTAGTATATTTTGTTATGAAAGTTCCTAAAATGGATACTGTTAAAAAATACAATTTTTTTAATACAAAAAAAGAGCTTTTCCATTTTCAGTAAATGCGCTCCGTTCGTATAAATTCATTGTATCCAGCGAGTATGTATAGAAAATCGATTGCTTCCTGCTGTCGTCTGGACAGTCCGATAGCTACAGAAGGGTGGCAAAAAATGATTACCCAGATGTCAGAAAACCGAAGGCGGTCGGTTACGGGATTTGATCTAGCAGATCATTTTGCATTCTCTGCACTCCCCGCTGGCTTCACTAAATCCAGAATCCTCCGCGCAAGGTACACATGTAAGAGACCACAATGCCTACCTCCGAGTACATCAATCTCGGTAGAATATTGAGTTTCCCCCCTCCGCAATAAAATATTAGCGTTGGCGTGGGGCTTAAGGAAACAGGGCATTCATAAAAGCCCGGGATGGCAGTGCCCACTAGAGGCGTGAGTTATTGCAAAGGCGTATATGAAATCTTTTCGAACCTTTATTGGCCAGCCGCTGTCTCAATTTTCAGCCGTCCCGAGGTGCAGCATAAAAGGGAACCGAGATTCTGGAGGGCTTTCCGAACGTGCGGAAAAGCTTCGGGAGAAATTCTTTCTCTTTATTCCTTCTGGAACGATGTTATGCTCGCCACTTGGCTTTCGTTTCTTTCCAGCGTGTTTATCCCTCGTTTTCTGTTCAGGTGTTATTCGATCTTATGATGAAATCCTTTTAGGGGAAACTGTTGCCGGTTTCAAAGATATATATATATATTTTCGATAATATGGTTATCAAAGTTTATTTTCGCTTCTTGATCGCACCTGTTTTCATTTATTTTGGAAAGGAAACAGAATAGAAACAGTCAAATCCACTTTCTTCCGTTAAAATTGTACATTAAATGCATTTTAAGGCTTTGCATAACCATACACTGCAAAAAATGAAATGTTGTTTTTACAGTATAATACTGGCAGACGAGAATCCAATTTAAAACTAAAATGCACAGTAATAAACTGTAAGACTAGCGATTTTACAGTTTCTGATTGTAAATTTAAAAATTTTACAGTTTGCCGTAAAATTAAGCTGTATTATACTGCAATAACAACAGTATAATGTTGGCAGCAGAGGTTGCAGTTTAAAACTGTAAAATGCACGGTAATAAACTGTAAAATTATCAATTTTACAGTTTACTACAGTAAAATTATCTATTTCATAGTTTAGTTAAGTACATTTAGCAATTTTTACAGTTTATTACTATAAAATTAGCTGTATTATACTGTAAAAACAACATTCATTTTTTACAGTGTGTACGTTAAACGCATTAAAATGCTTTGCCCAACTATATATATTATGCTTAAGGGTTTGATAAACTACATAAATATTTTGTACGCTATTACATAACTAATTCTGCTGAGCATGAATGTTCTAAGTGACGATAAATGATAACATAGTATATCAAAATTACATATTTAAAATTATACTGATGACATATCTAAGTTAAGAAAAATTACATTTGAATAAATATCTTAATATGCTTATTAAAAACGAAAAATTTATATTTTTAAAGCCCAGGGAATATAATTTTGTGTTTTGATGCTCTCAGATCATCATTGAAATGTAACCGTAACTGATGAATTGAACTCTAATCTATGCATTTTAAAAAATAAACTTATGAATTATAAGGGGTCTTACATCGCTTAGCCTTCATGGTTGACTGTAAACTCCGTACAGTGGCGGATTTACCATCTCACGAAGCACTCCCCCCCCCCCCACGACCATAGGGGCCCCAAATGACATTCAAAAATGCATAAAGTGAATGTTTTACGTATTTCCATGATAGACAAAAGGGTCCCTAAAAATGCACTATGAAGGGCCCCCAAACCTGTAAATCCGCCACTGCCTCCGTAGTCGAGTCCTATGTAGTAGAAATTTCAAACAAGTAAATAACCGTGGTTAAAACTGAACCTAAAAAACTGAAGATTGCTTTTAGAGAAAAAAAAAACAGCAGTTTTAATTAGATTGAATCGAAAATGTATCAACACTACTGGAAGCGAGGACGTTATTGAATATACAACAATAATAAAATAGCAACAATAATAGCTTACAACAACAACAATAATAATAATAATAATAATAATAATAATAATAATAATAATAATAATTGTTATGCCTTTCTACTAACAAAGTAAAACTGTATGCATTTGACCCTTTTTAGTGTAACTATCTGGTGGGATTTCAATCAAGTTCAAAAAACAAGTTAACACGCCTCATGGGAAAATTTATTTCTAAAATAAAGCAACAAACAAATTTAAAATACTATTTTTTGCGGAAATTAGTTATTCATTCTTAAATATCTATTTAATTCCTATCTTTTCCTACATACATAACACAACACTAGCAAATTTCGAGGAATGAAAAAGTGACTGCACGGAAACGAATGACTTTTATACTGTTCGGTGCGCTGATTTCAAATATGGCATCCATTTTCCTCAATCACATATGGCATTGATGCGTAATCTGTATCTTTTTTACCGTAAGGGCAGTACCTGTTACTAAGATAAATACTGCAGGATATAACGCAAACAAAACTAAACTAAGAAATAGTTAAAGATAAAACAGAAAAAAAAGGTTGAAATATAAATCAAAAGAAAATTTCAAATCAAAAACTGTTAGCACGACATGCTTATTTTATTATACGAAGAGTCTAACTAGAGTTTAACGAAGAGTCTAACTGTTATTCTTTCTACCTGGTTCACAACTACAGCCGAGCCCACTTAATGGTATAGTGGTTTTGCTACGGAAAAATATTCTAATATGCGGGATATTCCTTTATCCGGGATCAAAATATTGCATTACAACGGTTTACATTTAAAATGTACTGCACTAAGCGGGATATTCTTTTACCGATATTCTAATGGGTTTGACTGTAATAAACGCACGCAATTCACAATGGACTGTAACTTTATTAACTTTCCATGGGTTGAAGCGTGCAGTATACTTTCAGGCCGCGGAAATAGATTCACTTTAATTTGCTATACAGGCGCTTTTATACAGTTCATAGGTGGCGCTTTAAACACACCCCTTTTCGAGAACAATTAAAGCATTCCATAAAAAGGGGTGTACAGGCCGATATTAAAAATATGGAGACAAACTTATATAAATAATTGAAGAAACTCTTATATGTTTTGTCGCACATGATGTGATATAAGTTACTACAGTAGGTGATGCTATACAGCAGGATTTAGAACAGCTTTTCAATGAAACCTACTCTTTGTACTTTGCACATGTTTTACTCAAAAATGTTGGCGACTTAAATCTTGTTACTTATTAAAACTTTACTTAAATTGTCTTAAACTACCTGGCGAGTACTTCAAAGTTAAGAAATCGAGTGCTAAAGCAGTACTTGAATCACATACAATTTTCATCGCAGTTGTGTTATTTCTTTCTTCAAATCTAAAAGTAACCACTCGGAAAAGTCTCCAAAGCAAAGCATTCATTTTACAAAGACATCAACCAAAGCGTCGCATATCCAAGGATATTTCTGCCAAATGAGGACTACAATAAACAGCCTAAAACTTACCTAAGCAGAAAACAATTTCCTATCAAAAAGAACAAAAAGCGTTTCGACTTCACTTGTTGATCCGATGTTTATACCAATGTGAAAAAGATCCATTTCAATTTTGCTAGAAAAGTAAGTTGTTATAGTGCTCACCTGTCCATTACACAGAGTAGACTAGTATAACAAACATACACAAAAAAACCACTAAGTTTTTATTTTTTAAATTCAACTTGCCAAGTTGAGGAATTAAATTTCTAGCGTAAACACCTTGACGGCTTAAACGCCTTAACTGACATGGACGCTACCAACTTCAAACCTATTTTCCTTTATTTTCTCCATTTTATGTACTAGTCCGTCGAAATTTCAACAGCTAGTAATAAAAACTTGAAGCAACTTTGATGAAATTATCATTTTTTTAAATTCTAGTAAATGCAACTGGCACAAAAAAGAAAAAAATGTTGGCACAGAAAAAAGGGCTTAAACGCAGTCTCAAGGTAAATATATTTGATTCGAATGCAAAACAGTTGTTAGCGTGACGGCAAGAAACCTTTTAGTGATTTAGAGAAACTTTTCAATGGAATCCTGAATACGGTTTGAACTTTGTACGTGTGTGCTCAAATCTTTAAAAATCCCTTTTAGAGACCTTTGCTTTTCTTTATCTTCGAATTTGCAAACAATCATTCTGTATACCGAATGAAGATGATCTGTGGTTTCGTAAAGCTAAGAAATAAATTTTTCGATTTCGAGGAACAGAAAAATCTTCAGCTTTTACCATAGTGACTACTTAAGACAGTATACGCTGATGCCTTTCCTTAAGTGAAGCGCTATTTAAACAAGCTAATCAATTTTTTGCTCGCAGGTCTGCGCAATTGATCGGGTTTAGTTTTTGTTTAAAACTGAAAAAAAAATAGATGTGGACTGTCTTAGGAGGTTAATCTTATGAAAAAATTGATTTGTATAAGCGTAATATGTAAGTAAAAAGAGCAAGCTTTATAACGCGCACTCTTGTTTGAACTTAAACCCATTTACTCACATAAAAAGAACAAATATTGCTCCGGTAAAACCGCAGATTCAAAACATTGCACTTAATTTTTGAATGGTCCATACGTGTATATGTTTATAATTGTTCTACATTAACAAGTAGTACTCTTAAAATAACTATTTTAATTCAAAGAACTGATGAATGAAAGTTTTTTTTTTTTTTTTTTTTTGAATGATAGTTCTTACTTTTTTCTTCATTTTATACCATGGCAAAGAATTAAATTGACACTGAAAAATTTAGTCAAAAGTGGAAAAGTTTTATTAAAAAATCACGACAGCGAAAACTTCTTATTGCTCTTTACATTCGTAAAAACCACACGTGTTTCCGAAAAAGACCAAAAAAGGAAAAAAAAATTGCGGTTAACTTTAAACATCTTCATTGATTGGTGGACTATCAAGAGTAAGAAGAAGCAAATCTTAGTTTAAGTAAAAAAGTTTTTCTTTAAAGAAACAACTCCTCGTAAAAAGCACTTCACAAGCTGTTTTCATTTTCGCTTAACTTCAAAATGTAAAAAAAAGAGAGGGAACACTTACGTTTCTTCTCGTTTATGCAACAAAAGAAGAAAAAGAGACGTTTTAAGTCTCATAATGGCATTCTGGAGACTGAGCCATCTCACCATTGGTGCATTATGAAGTTTGAAGGACGTTTGAAGTAGGTCCCTTTTCCCTGGTGTGACCAGAAGCGACTTACATCCAAGTTTAATGTGTTGGTTTCAGAGCTCTTTAGGTTTTACGCTTCAAAAATATTTTACTTCTTGTTTCGATTTTCTGACAAGATCTTGATTTTGATGCTTCTTTTTATAGCAGCTTGTTATTGCTATCTCGCCCTCGAGATGTTTTTCAATCATGAGGATCGCTCTGCTGGTGATCAATTTAGAAATTGCTTAATTGTTTAATCAATAAGTTCAAGCAATTATAGCACAATCACATCATTGTTGAGCTCATTTTTTTTGAAAAAAGTTAAAAATAAAAAGTTTTAAAGTTTACTATTATGAAACAGCGATTGAAGATACATGCTCAAAGATCCCCCTCTCCTCCCTCAAAAAAAAAAAAAATCACTTTCACTGCAAAGTACAGTGAGTAAAAAATATATTTTACCCAATTTCTCATGGGTAAAAAAAATATTTTTTTTAAAGTTTACTTTTACATAACTTTAAGACAAATTTCTTTATTTATTACACTTGATCGCTTGTGTTTCAGACTTTCGCTGGACGAAAAATATAGTTATTAATTGAAAATTATGTATAATCACTAAAAAATAATTAAAAGAACTTTATAATAATCAGAAAACAGTAGAACTTTAGATTCAAAGTTTTTCTAAGAAATATTTTTATTTGAGATTAAAGAAATACTTGAAGATCAAATGAATCCTTTCGCCGATAGAGTCACTCACAGACGGCAAGCGCTTGGCGAGCCTTGCTACGATTATCTTGGGTAGCAAAAGCCAAGCACAATACTTTCTTCAAATCGATTTATATCGTTCAATTATCTGGTCCCTTTATCCTGTCTCCTATCCTTATTTTTAACTTTATCATTTTCTGTACATAAAAATTTAACAAAAAAAGGTAAACCCACGCAATACATGCATACTATATATACTGGCAGCAGAGGATCCCGTTTAAAACTAAAATGCACGGTAATGAACTGTAAAATTAACAATTTTACAGTTCATTGCTGTAAAAGCAGCAATTTTACAGCTTTTTACTATAAATTACAATTTTTTATAGTTTCTTACTATAAAATTAGCTGAATATACTGTAAAAACAACATTCATTGTCTACAGTGTATAAAACTTCAAACAGAACCTAAAGCTATACTTGTAATAAGCATACTTCACAGAAAAACTTAGTTTATTTCCATTTTCTATTCAAAAGCACAAAAAAAATAAAAAATACTCAACTGTTATAAAGCATTTAAAACTAACTGTCATCCAAAAATAGTTAAAGTATTTTTCTTTTTTTCTTTTGCAACCTTTAACTTTGTAAGTGAACTATTTCTAACTTCAACTGTGCCATTAATGTTAACCAAATTTCAATGACCTGTATCGCCTTAAAACACGACACAACATTTAATCACGTATTTTGTAGAGGATAATTTGAAAGTTTATGCATCATGCTTTTAACACCTTGCTTTGAATGTTCAATAAAGTAAAATGCAATTTTTAAAACTTACTTAAAATGAAAAAATACTTCATAAATACCCTCTTGATTTATACGGTAGACAATATCTGAAAATAAATTGAACAGAACGGTACGAAGACCATATATTTAAACCTGTAATATGCTTTTTCGACGATAAATCTGAAAAACGATGGCGTTCCGCGAATCCTTTCCAAAACCGAAAAGACCTATATGAACTTTATGAGCAGAATTCTTATGGGTTTCTGTCAACATGAACAAGTTCAACATCTTCCATTCCTTTTACCTCTACAAGAAATAACTATAGAGATCGTAGAATTTTATCGCATCAAAGACATGAAAATACCTTAAAAATAAGCATTTCCACGTGGTTGGTAGTTATTTTTGAGTGCCTAAAAATTCAGGAAATCTAAAACTTAGATAATAAATTCATCTCTATGGGTGTTGTATGACATAAATATCTATCCCTTTTTGAAAACTGTGAGGGACTATAAATGGTGGTGTCTTTTTTTAGAGAAAACATCACATTAAAAATAGGTCTACTACGTGAATGAAAACTAAATTATTGTCCTTGAATATCTTTTCCACTAGTATCACGCAGGAGGGCATGATATTTTTTGACTTTACATTCCTTTTGTGTCGTTTTCGTGGATCTGTTTCAGGTATAAATTTCGGTAAGCTCAATATTTGTAGTCTGGGGGTAGAGTCTTAGGAGCATTCTCAGACGGGGTCCTAAGATGGCTGTTTTTTATTGCATTTTGTGGCCAGCATGCGTGCATCACATTCGTTTTCCGTAATGTTCCAACAAAGGGAGAACATTCTTTCCGAACTCCGTTTCAATTCATCTCAAAACGAAACTCTGAATCTTCAGAAATGTCAAACGCCCTAAATAAAAATTTACGACGAGGTCGAAACATTCTGTGTTTGAGATTTCTGATGCGGGACTCAAAGGAATGGACTTGTTTTCTTCTTAAATCAAACGGGGAAAAGAAACATTTTCTGTCTTGTGAATACAAATATCTATATCTATATCTATCTGCGTATATATATATATATATATATATATATATATATATATATATATATATATATATATATATATATATATATATATATATATATATCCAAACTCTATGTCATACTTTCCAAGCACAATTAATTTGAAATATGAAATATATTATATCTTATAAATTAAAATATCTTCCGCTCTAAAATAAACAATATTTATGAGTTATTTTTCCTAAATTAATATTTACCTTGCGAGTAAAATAGGCAGGAGAAAAAAATAATACTAACTTCTTGAAATTGAGTATGTTCTCTTTGCATAAGTGTATAAAAAAATCATGTTTGTAATTTTTTTCCGAAAGGAAATGTGTGCTGAATGAATGGTCACCACCCATTTTACCCTTGTCTTTCCCTATAAGTATACTTATACCCACCCACATGCACGTGTCACATAGCAGTGGTGCGATTTCTACAAGACAAAATAATTATAAGCCATACACTGTATAGCATTGTATTAAGGAAGAAAGAAGACCTCTTATTTTTCGTTTTCACTTCTAATTAAAATTTTTGGTCTTGTTAAAGTTCTTCCTTAAACGCAAACATACGTAGTTCAGTACCTTATGAGAATGAGAACTGCTTCAAAGACGCTAGATCTGAGTAGATCATCGATAGATTATCATTCAGTATTCTGACGATAGATCATCATTCAGTATTCTCCTATTTCTCCAGTGTTCCTTCCACAGTTATTTCCACCCTCTGACATGTCAAACAAAACACCTTACCTTTTTCATATTGCAACTGTTCCTAATCAGGATAGGTTAGAAGAATTAAAGGAGTTAAACGAATTGAAACATATTTATCATAACATTAGTGAAACCATTTCATCGAGACAAAAGTAGACACTTGTATGCGGTACATTATTTTGAATTTTTTGAGATGAAAAACGACCTGGAAATTAATTTCAGATCTAGTTAAAATATTTTGGAAACTAGTAATAATCCTTTTGGAAACTAGTAATAATCCTTTAGTTGATTATCAATAGTAGGTAAAATTAAATTTATTTTAAAGATTCTTTTAAATCGTCGTTAGATACAGCACAGTTCTCGCATTTTCTTTTTAAAAGTAAAACTTTGAAAATATCCACCAGTTAAAGTCCCCTTTTGAATGTGAACATAGGCAAAAAAAAAAAAAAAAAAAGCATTTAGTGATAATGAGACGCATATCTAAGTGCGTATGTTTATCATCCAGTATTTAAGCAATGAACTAACGCACTGAATTGTTTCATAATAACTTCCAAAAAGTGTTAATAACCCCTATTTTTAAATTGGTACTTCAAAAGTTATCAGCACACCCTGATGTGTCAAACAATTTACCTTTTTTATGTTGCGAAGAGGTAAGGGAAGAGGAATGAAAAGCATAAAAAGCAAGAATAAAAAAATGTGTCAAGAAATACAGCATTTCTAGAAAATAAACGCAAAGAATCATTAAAAATGTATATAATATTCCATTTCATTAAGAGGTAAAACACCTAATATATTCAAATATTATTAAGCATTTTGGAAACTAGAAATAATACTTTTTCTTCAGTTTCTCATCAATTGCAAAGCAAATTAGATTTGTTTTGAAGAATCTTTTGAATCGTCCTTAATAACCGAATCTTTGATCACTCTCTCTTCTTCAAGTTGAAATTCTGAAAAGTGTTATGTAAATCCCTCCCGATTTAAAACCCTAATATGGTTCTAACATATGTAATGATTCAGCATACTAGGAGAAAACTGTTCCAAGATCTCAGTGCGTTAGTTTACCATTCAATTTTCTGCTTTTTTACTAGTTTGCACTTCAACATATACTATACTAGACAGCAACTTAACTTGACACTGAACGTCACAACGGGCGGAGCCAATAAGAGCTCACAAGCAGTCAGAGATTTCCTCTAATTCGTCAAGTAGGCTGTGACGTTTTATCTAGCTCGTTTTTCATAGGCTAACGTCACGCAAACGTCACGATGTTTTTGTCAAGAAACGTTGCAGAGTAGTATAGCGGACTCAAATGTCAAACAAAACACTTTACTTGGAACACAAAACTTTTTATTTTAGAAAAATATAAGTAAAGAGGAATGGAGATAATGGAAAGCAACGAACGATTTAAAACTCACGTATAATATAATAGCGGGACCATTTTCACAGAGATAAACTAAACAACTGTATATGGTAGACCAACCAGTGAATGAACACCTCGCTTTTTTCTTTTAAATATTTTTGAACGTTTGTCTCAGATGAACTAGCAGTAGTCACTTCCTTCTACACATTTCCAAAAAGAAAACGGCTGGAAAATGCTGCGTTTGTCTTCTATTTGGGCAGTTCATTTACTGAGTGGGGGCATTTTTTTTCATTCTAGCCCAAGGAAAAATCTTATGCAGAGACATAAAAGTTATCGACATTTTTTAAAGACTAATTGTACATATAACGTGTTTTTACTGCCATGTGACAAGGACCACAATTCTTTACGATATGTAGGTTGATGTTTTTAAATAAAGACTGCTAAGTTCAGAAAACTATTCTGTATTACACATGAAATATATACATTTAAATTGTACATTGAAGAATGCTACCAACTAGGTAGAAGAATAAACAAAATCGATGCTTTACAAAACGAGCCGTGGCTGAAAGTTATCAACACCGCTTTTTGGTGAAGATCCAAATGAAGAGTCAAGTCAAGTAAAAGTCACTTTAGTTAGCTGAACAGGCATTCTTAAAGTACTTGGCATGCGCCGCCCTCTACCGGCGGGCGCATTTGCATATTGACGGAGACACGATACTATGAATTTTTGAAAATGAAATTTTGCATAAGTGTTCATTCACTGGGCGGTTTACCCTACCATGCATAATATTAAATTTTAAAAGGAAAAAAGATCTCGTTCTTTTCCCCTCCACTCTGTAACATTTTTGAAGACTAGAAATAATCTTTTTGCATCAGCTGCTCGTCAATAGTAGCGAAAAATAGGATTATTTGAAATGATCTTTTGAATAGGTTTTAAAAATAGAAACAGTTGTCCTTTTTTTTTGTCTTAAAGTTTAATTTTTGATAAATGCAAAACAAACTTTGCTCCATCAAAGACCGCATTTAAGTGCGAAGATCATAATTCTGCATCCTATGAGAATTTGAACTGTTCTAAAGATGTCATATCTGAGTGTGCTAGTTCATCATCCAACATTCTCACCTTTTATAAGGTGGCACTTCAACGATAATCAGGACACTTTGATGTGTCAAACAAAACACTTTACCCTTTTTATGTCACAAAGAGGTTAGAGAAGAGGAATGAAAAGAATCGAACTCAACGAACGATTTGAAACAACCAGGTGAATATAAAAAGTCTAGCTGCATGTAAGTGCTTTTTTTTTTGCGATAAAATCCTTTGGAGAGATAAAATGAAATGCATTTGCTTTTTATTGCTGCAAGATTTTTAGGTGCTGTTTCGTTTGATTCGAGTTCCGTTTTCATTTAAATATAAACGAGATTTCAATATGAAGTTACGAAGCAAAAGGGCGGTATACTAAATGTTGAGAAATACAAAATATTAACTTTAAAGTTGCGTCAAAGGGAAAGGAAAGTAAAAGCATTTGATTATTTTATATTTGCATGTTTCACAACACTTTTTCGACATTCTTTTATTCGTTACATTTTTATATACAATCAGAAATGAAGAAAATAGAGTCATGTAAAATTGACGTAAAAAGGAAAATTAATTCAATGTCTTACGTTGAAAGCATATTCTATTACGTATGTCCATATATGCTTTGTGAATTTTTAGTATATCTTTGTTATTCAATTAAATAATAATGCTCTTCATAAAAAAATATAATAATGACTCTATAATAATGACTCTTCATAAAAAAAGCACCCTCCCTAAAATTTCAAGCTCTAAATTAACGAACATTGCCAAAGTAAGAATTTCAAAGGAATTGTTTGAAATACGTAAACTACATTTTTATTGTCTTATTATAAAATGAGCAGTATTTGCTGTGCTTAGAAGTGTGATATTTTAAATTATACATTTATTGCTTCCTTGATTTTTTACTAGAACAAATGCATTGTTTCTATTTTTTAAAGGTTATTTTGGTTTTACACAAGCTATATTATTGCGCTTCTTTTTCTATGATTTTTTTTTAAATCAACAGTATTGTTTTTAATGAATTTTTAACCGTTATTTGCGTTTTTTACAACACGCCATTGCAAATATCTGCTGATCTGTATCTGGAGCAGTATTGTCCATTTTTACCTTCGAAAATTTTGTGGTATTCCCTAACTCGTAAGGTAATATATGCAAGATGTCCTTGCATTGCGGTGAGGCAAAGTGTGACACATTGCGGAGAGAAAGGGGTCAAATGTCAAAACGTTAAAAAAGAAAAAATATGACATCACTTGTGGACTGCCTCTTACGTGTTTTTCACATTCGAAACAGCCTGTGTTTATTTCAATGGTTTAAGCATGATTTTTTCAAAAGTTATTTTCCAGTTTTACGGTTAATTGAAAAATAACACGAACGAGCCTTACTTCGTATTACAGCTTTTTTCGTTGTTTCCGTAACGTTTTTGCGAACCTCATGAAACTTTCTACGTGAGAAAGTATCAATATCACCTCAGCTTGGAGATGATATAATGGTCAATAAATCCAATCTTAAGCTTTTCGGCAGCTAAATATTTCATTCCCAAGTACAGCAAAGCGACCAATCAATTTAGTGAATGGATGTGGTCACATATGGGTGTTGATAAAATATGGGCTTTGGGAGTCTGAGTACATAACGCTAACTTTACGTTTAACAGACTCGGCAATAAATTTTCACGATATTTTTCTTCATTTTGCAGTGTTTTGTTCTCTACAGAGCACTCTGGCATAAGTTGTTCGTAAAATATTTGAAATATGAAGACTAAATACGTATCTTGTGAGCTGATTGTAAAAATATGACCTCTCTTTTTTTCTAACATGTCGGATAGCTTTATTACTGCTTCAATTTCTGTTAGAAGCAACTAGCATTATAAGAAAAAAGAAGGCATACTGCCCAAAAACATTAGATTATGTAGCTCTCCATATTAATATGTATAAAAACAGGTGTAAGTGTGTTTTCGTGTATGTTTGCGTGTTTGTTTCGCATAAAGTTCCACAGTTTATGTCGGATAGTCACCAAATTTCCCACGCATTTAATTGATGCTTAGGAATTCGCACATGAAAGTAAAAGGAGGGGGGGGGGGGGCTCGTTAAAAAAATTCAAACTGTTTGCGTTTTACCTTCAGAACAAAAAACAAAAAAAAAATGTTTTCATTTTATTTCGTTATGGGTTCCAATTAATGATCATATAGTTTTCAAATAGATATTATTAGAAATTCATTCACCCCAGATTGAGTTTTCAACTCCTGTCGAAAGTTAAGAGGACTACAGTAGTTAAATAATGAGTCAAAATTGTATTTAAGTTAGCCGAACTTTTTTTTACTCCAGATCAGCTGAAATATTTCCATTATCAGCACAAGTTCCAAAGGCTCGGAAAAAAAGAAAAAAAATACTTTGAAAAATGAACTTAAACGGCTCATTTTTCACTTTAAATACAGTCTGTTTTTTTTCCTAAGTTGTAATGGGACAGTACTACAAAAAAAAAAAAAAAAAAGTAACGGATGAATTATCTTTATGGCGCGTATCATAATTTAAACACTTCGAATAGTTATTTCTAATGAACTAATTTAACCAGATAGAGATCAGATTGCATCAGACTCTAAAGGTGCCAGTGCAACAGTACTATTAAGAAAAAAAAACAATAAGAGAAATTGCATCAGGTAAATACGTGATTTTTTCATCTTCTTCAAAGATTATTGCCAGTCGAAATGAAAAGGGAATGGTGGGAGCCTGGTATCAGAAGCAGCACGATGTTGTGACGTACGTGCAATTGCAGATTTTTGAAAAAGCCTGCAGGCTATTTCTCAACTATTGGGGAGAAATCCGAAAGCTTGTTAAGAAAAATACTCTTTTTAAGCTTGTTTTGGGATTTTGAATTTGAGTTGCAGATTGCTGAAAGAAATTCTGCAGATAAGGGAGAGGGGGGGGGGGGACTAATGCTAACAAATGAAAACTTAGCCCACCAAAAACTACGTTTTCATTTGTTAGAAATATGAGGTTATTTTCAGAAATGGTCAGTGTTAAACAATATCAAGTAAATCATGATCTAAAAAATCAAGTACAGTTGAACTTACAGCGTTTTCTGTAAATGAGGATCCGGTAGAAAGTTTTTGCCCTTTAAAATGCGTACTGAGCCAAATTTTAAGAAAATCAATATCGAGTAAGTATTTTAGTCGAGTTACCAGAGTTTCATTGCTTAGAATTGCGTAGCTAAGTAAAGTCTAAATATCTGTTTTTAAGACTTATTTTCCAATTTCCGTGAAAATGATTTTTTTTTTTTTAATTTGTTATAGGGTTGGTTCGGTTAAGTGGGCCACTGGGTTGATTGGGCCACCCCCTTAAAACTGAAATACGCGTATGGTTTTTATACTTTTTTATACTGATCATGTTATATTTTACCACAGTGATTGGTTTTGCATATATTTGGGTACCTACTTCAACCCTACTTGGTAACCCTACTTCAATTGCATTTTCTCTATATCTGAATAATGAATTTTGTTTAAAAATATCTTCTACTCGAAAACTTTAAGGAAAAGAAAAGCTTTCATTTCGAAAAAAAAGTAGACACTTCATCCGACCTAACAATATTAAAAAAGTCAATATTTAGAAACATTAATAATTCGCGCGTTTGTTCTTAACTGAATAAAATACATGAAATATTGACTTTATAGCTGAACAAAAGACACATTAACTTCTGGAATCAAACCGGAAAACACTACTAGTCACGAAAGCTAATTTCCAGTTACCACTGCAACGCATAGGCTCTTACTTAAAACCCATTAGCGAAATCTATATTTATCTCCGAAGCTTAGCCCCTAGTTTCTTTTTCAGTACATGATAGAGCTTTAAGTAGATTTTTCCCCCAGTGACTCTATTTTTTTAAGGATTTTTTTTCTCTTTCCCCAGTGCGTGTCATTTAAAAATCTAAAGTCAGCGTTAGGGTTGTTAATACACAAATCAAAATAAAAAACATTAAACGCTCTCTTTTTGTTACTTTTTTATCAGCATTTTTTTTGATCTTTTGCTCTTAAATGTTGCTTAATGTGAGACTTAAGACTGTTTTTGGATACTGACTGCCAAACTTGTAGTACTAATCACATGAGAACGATTAGAGTGTTACAAACATACGATTAAAAAAAACAAATATATAAATCAAATAAAAAAATTACACTTTTTTTCTCAAAGTAAATTTCTTTTAGCATTATACGAAGGGAGATAGAACAGATATATTGCGTGTATGTAATCCCGAAAACATGACTAATCATGAAATCAAATTAGTAAAAATCTTTACGTCAATGTGAAAAACCGCGAAAATTTATACTATAAAAAAATAATCTTGTTACGAATTATGTAAAACATTATTTTATTTGTGCTCTTTTATACATATTTTGCAGTAATCTTTCCAAATTTGGCAGATTCCATAAATTTTCATTCAAAATTGTTGTAGTTCTGGGAACTTTATCTGTATGTTGATTTTGCCCGATATGTACCATTTAACATTGTGTGAATGGGATTGGCAAAAAAATTAAGAAATGTCATTAGGTTGGCATAATTTTTGGTGACTTAATTTTGGTGCCACAATGGGAAAGAAAGGGCCAAATTTTACATTTGACAACATTTCGAGCCTAATATGTAATTAGTATCTATATTTTTATATTGAATGGATAACCACCACCTGTTATCTTTTGAATGTATTAGAATATTCTTGAATGGAATTTTTAAAAAGGGAATATACTAGTTTGATTTTCAGTAAAAGTTGCTGGAATGTTCATTTAATTCTTAAAAAACAATGCCACTCCGAAGTTAGCTAAGTTTCGTTTGACAGTTAGCTGATACTGGAGAGCTTGTTTCAGCTCTGTTTTGGACGAAGCTCTTGAAGCTATGATGTTGACTTGGTGTTTTCGCGTATTTGTATGTTAATCCGTGGTTTACGGTTAAACTAACGGTGTTTAATTATATTTGCTCAATTGTTATGGCTGTTTTAGCCATTGCTAACTGCTGTATTGTACTGTACATACGTTGCAAATGAATTTCATGTATTTTCACAAGATTGGAATCTTCATTTTAAGAAGTTGTGCCGGTTACTGGCTCAAACAATAAGTGTCCAAAAATGATAACTCGGGGACATCTCCTAAATTTCTCGAAAATCAGATTTCCTCAATGTAAAGTGGGTATAGTGTATAGCTAGCTAATTTAGCATGATAGTTTATCACATCATAGTTTTCTAATTCAAATCAAAATCAGTCAAAATGACTGCTTGGGCAATCTAGTGTTAAGATTTTGGTTGCTATAATTTTTGACGTTATGATTACAGCCACGAAAATTAAATAGTATGTAATTTATTTTAAGATGATTTATCTACTATTTGAGGCGAACCTTCATTTATTTACAACTTGTATTCATACAATAACTAATGGAATATTTATATTCGTATACAAACAAAACGCAAAAAGAGCGCATTCCGTTTGGGATATTGAATATTTATGTCTTCAACTTACTGCATTGTACGTAATAGTGCGACGAGACCAGAAACGCAGTGAAATGCAATTTACTTCTTTCTGATCTATAATCAAGTTCTCTCCGTGATTTCGTGACTGGAAGCTTAAGAGTTTTAGATAAGATTTTCCCTAATAGGCACGAAATCAGACAGTCCATTAGCTGCAAACTTCACTAACATAACGCGAACTTTGTGTCAGAGTCGGATATTTAATGTGTGGTTCCTTTTAGGGTGTCATGGAACCACGGTTTTCAATAGTTTCGTAAAAGAGTGGATATTAACAGGCCCGTCATTTGGAGGGGGGGGGCAGGGAGGTCACTCCCCCCCCCTGACTTTGAGAAATCAATGTATTTACATATAAGTGGGCATGGTTTTTGTTGTTTTCTGGTGAAATTGTATTTTGTTTTTACCCTTTGTCACCCCCCCCCCTGGAAAATTTTGAAATGACGTCCCTGGATATTAAATACTTTCCATAGAGTCTTCGAGAAGGCATATTTTCTTCACTAAATTTCAGTGAGAAAAAACTGCCTACTTTTTATATTATATAGAATTTGTTGTGCAATAAACTTTTTACTTAAAAAAATGAATATATATATATATATATATATATATATATATATATATATATATATATATATATATATATATACACTGAAGTGACAAAAGTCATGGGATAGCAATATGCAAATTTTCAGATGGCAGTAGCATCGCATAGAACAGGTATAAATGCGCAGTGCTTTTACAGAGCTTTCATTTCTGTTCAAGTTATTCATGTAAAGAGGTTTTAACGTGATGATGACCGCACGACGTGAATTAACAGACTTTGAACGCGGAATGTTAGTTGGAGCTAGACGCATGGGTCATGCCATTTCGGAAATCGTTAGAGAATTCAACATTCCCAGATCCACTGTGTCAAGAGTGTGCCGAGAGTATGAAATTTCAGGCATAACATCCCACCATGGACAGCGCAGTGGTCGACCGCCTGCACTTAAAGATCGAGACCGGCGACGTCTGCAAAGAGTCGTAAATTCTAACAGACAAGCAACACTGCGTCAAATCACCGTAGAAATCAATGTGGGACGTACAATGGACGTGTCTGCTAGAACTGTGCGGAGAAATTTGGATTTCTTGGGCTATTCCAGCAGAAGACCGACTCGAGTGCCTTTACTGACAGAACGACATCGCTTGCAGCGACTCTCGTGGGCACGTGAGCATATCGGTTGGTCCCTAGATGAATGGAAAACCGTGGCCTGGTCCGATGAGTCACGATTTCAGCTGGTAAGAGCCGATGGTAGGGTTCGAGTGTGGTGCAGACCCCACGAAGCCATGGACCCAAACTGTCAGCAAGGCACTGTTCAAGCTGGTGGTGGCTCCGTAATGGTGTGGGCTGTTTTTTCATGGCATGGGCTTGGTCCTCTAGTGCGACTGGACCGAACATTGACTGGAAATGCTTATGTGCAGCTACTTGGAGATCACTTGCAGCCATTCATGGACTTCATGTACCCAAACAACGATGGGATTTTTATGGATGACAATGCGCCATGTCACCGGGCCACAACTGTTCGCAATTGGTTTGAAGAAAATTCTGGACAATTCCAACGAATGATTTGGCCACCTAGATCGCCCGACATGAATCCCATTGAGCATTTATGGGACACCATCGAGAGGTCTGTTCGTGCCCAAAATCCTGCCCCATCAACGCTTTCACAATTATGGACGTCTATCGAGACAGCATGGCTCAATATTCCTGCAGAAGACTTCCAACGACTTGTTGAGTCCATGCCACGTCGAATTGTTGCACTTCGCCGGGCAAAAGGAGGGCCGACACGATATTAAGAGGTATCCCATGACTTTTGTCACTTCAGTGTATATATATATATATATATATATATAAAGCAAAAATAAAAGAAGAAGTAACATACACGTGTTACAGAGCTTAAAAGAAGTTAAAAATCGGCAAACATGTTTCAAAGGCATAAAGCCTCCTTCTTCAGTGCCAAGCAAGAAATAGCATTTCTTGGTTGGCACTGAAGCAGGAAGCTTTATGCCTTTGAAACATGTTTGCCGATTTTTAACTTGACTTATTTGTGCTTTTAGACGTTGCTTTTTGGTTTTTACTCAATATCACTCTGTTTTTCCTTTCATTATTATTTTTGAAATTTTGATTTTTCGGAAACGAAAGAAAAAAAAAAAGATAAGATTTTATCTTAGTCGAAATATCATTTTAAACTTATATTATGAGAGTTAAAATGTACAGATATTTGCCGAAAAGTAAACATAAAATATATTTGTGTTATGTCAGTAAGTAGAATGTCATTGGTTACAGATACAGATACAGATCGTGGGGTTCATTCGGTACAGAGCGTGAGCCCTTTTGCCGGGTATGAAAGTGGGGTGATTCGAAAAGTTCTGACATTGAAGGTATGAATGGGGGGGGGTCATTGGTTGAGATTGAAACTTAAATATAAGAATAGACACCGAACACAACTAGTCGAATTTGAATCTTAAGCAATATTAGTTTGCAAATGAGCTATTAGTTTTTTTTCCAAAGAAACATTTTTTTAACTCTTATTTTACTTACGGAGACATTTTTTCTTGAGTTATCAAGGCTTATCAATTTTCAGTTGAAACGTTTTAACTGAAAAAATTAAGTGTTCAGGGTTTTAAATCATTTTGTTTCGTTTTTTTCTTGTATAAAGTCTTCATAACTTCTAACAGGAAATTAAAGAAACGTGCAGTAATA
Organism: Uloborus plumipes; assembly: GCA_038373865.1. Classification (NCBI taxonomy): domain Eukaryota; kingdom Metazoa; phylum Arthropoda; class Arachnida; order Araneae; family Uloboridae; genus Uloborus; species Uloborus plumipes. Next base: position 143,532 of record JAXGGA010001090.1, read on the forward strand.
TTTTTCATCATTGCCTCAAAATTTCTAACTGATCAGACATTTTTACATTTTTCAGCAAAAAACACCAAAAAGTGCAAGATAAGATCCGTATTACAAATAAACTTTTATAGGACAAACGTATAATCCAATTAAATGGCTGAGATTCATTACTTAGAGCAAAACTGCGAACTTTTGCTTAGTATATAATTGTTTTTTTTTTTTTTCAGAGGCTCACAACAATTTCAAGCATTCCTTCACAAAAAACAAACAATTCTCTAGCAAATATTTTTACCATGCCACTCTACTTCGGAAAAATGTATAACTAGGGCAGTTAATAATTCACACAAAAATTACTCGAGAAAATAAAACCTTGTTACCATGCTTAATTGAAGTCAAATGAAGCAAGAGTCAAAAACTATTTTTAAGTAACCTTCTTACGAGAAAAAAAAAGAGAAAACTCACCTTTTTATCCCCATTTTAACTAGAAAAATGCGATACGTATAATCTCCTTTTCATAAGAAAACATTTTGAAGAGCAGAACTGCTTTGACCTTTTTTGCATTCCTTACCTTCAATTTCGGTGCAAAATGTATTTTTATCCGTTAATCAAAACTCATTACACAGCGTCAAAAAAAAAGTTGCAATGCCGTAATGTTGTCTTAAGCATCGAAAAATTTCGAAGATAATTTTCTCATGCAGCATGTTTGAAAGTGAAGAGAACTAAAAAAAAACATACCCACCCACACACTAAACAATTTTAATACATGTATGGTTTCAGGAAATTTAGCATACCTGGGATTTCAATTATCCTCCTTTGGAAGTAAAGTTTCTAAATAGAAACAGTTTTTTGGATTCTGATAAGTTTTTCTTTTCCTTTTTTTCTGTTTTGCGCGTAATGTAACATATAATGCTTTATAGTTTATTCGAAAATATTTAAAACACGTGTACATGCTGATCAATTGAAGAGAGCTGATGTGCATTGCCTAGTAACTTTGTTTTTTGTCTCTAAATTTTCCATTGTAACAACTAATGCATCTCGTTTTTTCATGAATTTAACTGCGCATTTCGAACTCATTTTTTAGTGTCAATATTTGTTTGAAACTGTCTTGAATCATGTGTAATAGTATTTGTATAAATTAGAGTTAAATATTTTATTCCCAAAGCATAACTAACTGAAACATTAGTTTATAAAATACTTCATCAGAAAAGTTATAAATAAACCAAACCAATTAACTCTAAATTTGAAATATTTAACACAGAAAACTTAACAAATTAAAACACATGTGCATGTAACAAAACTTGCTTTTATTCATTTACTGTGCAAATTAACTATATTTTTGTTTAATTTACAGAAGGGCAATTCCACGGTAACTTACGTTACATTTCGACCAACTCTTATACATTTAGTACCTCAGTACAGACAAATTTTGTTGTACAAATCTTGTATGAAAGCATTTTTTGAAAATGACAGTTGAAAGCAAAATTAAAATGCAAAAATATTCGATGCATTTAAATTTTACAAAATCTAGCAGTCAAAGATAAGGCAGTAACTTGCGTTACACAAAAAGGGAATGACATAATATGAAAATTGGTTCTGAGGCAAATTTCTGCTCTATTACAGCTGTTTTATTGTTTGAAGCATAATTTATCAGTTCCTTATAGTGCTTAGGAATATATTTTCATTAATTTAAAAATTTATTTCAAAAATTGAAAATTATGGGAATTTTTAACTGGGTAACTTATGTTACAATAACTTACGTTACAAAATTTACTTACAAGCATATCTTTATTACAAAAATTAATGAATGAAAATTACAGCTTAGTTTAGATCGAAACATTGAAACTTAACAATTATGAATTAAATTTACAGAAATTTAATATCAAACTCAATGAAAAATCAAAAATATTACATAACATAAGACTTAAATCTATACTGGCTGCTGCTATTAACAAGTTCAGGTAATTCAATTTTTCAAATCATTCTTTCTTTCTTATTATAAATTTCATCTGTCGTTACTGGCCATTTCAAATTGGTTCCAACAGCAGCCATTACTTATATTTTAAACTCGTTTTCTTCAATAATCGTCACAACTCAAGGATACAATGTATTTTCGTACTTTACCACACACCACTTACCAGCTTTTATCTCTGTTTTTTCTTCTTGTTCCTTAAAATACATAACTAAACGAAACCCCGTAGTTTGTTAATTTCTAGTTCTTAAATGGTCATTGTCAATGTGCGGATCTTCAGAAAGTATTTTTGATAAATTTTGCTTTTTCTAACATATTTCAATACCATAAAGAGGGACTTATATTTAAAAATCTGTAATATCCACATGACTTTTCTCATACCCCTTCTACAGCGTATCTTTTCTGCAGAGTTTAGTGGCATTTTAATGCAGAATAAAATGTATTTCACCTGTAAGAGATAAAATATTTTTGTATTTGTTACTTCTAACACATATTTGCTAACTTTAATTCATAACAGAAGTCATTTTTGAATAATTTATAGTACATTACTCCTAAATATTCTGAATGCAGTGATATTGTTTAAAGAGAATTAATATCTGAAAAGCCAAAAAGAAACATATAATTTATAATAGAGGTGTATTGTAATCTTATTAACAAATAAAGACATTTTAAGAAATATGATTAATTTAAATTAAGTAAATACAGTACAAATTCAAAAGAATTCTTGCATAAATTACTCCTACTTACCACATAGGTTTATTTCACAATTTACTTTCTTTATAAATACAAGTATTTAAGTTCTACTTGGGTAACTTACATTACCTGCATATGTTGGTAACTTAAGTTACACGTTTTGATTGTCGCACAAAAAATTAAATAGACAATATTTAAAAAAAAACTTTAACTATTTGCTTAACACACACTTATAAGATAGAAAATATAGCATTGTTAACATTGCATTGCCCTTTGTTTATGCACATCATGAACTTTAACATGTTTTTGGTAACTTATGTTACATAGAACAGTGCATTTTTGAAGTTAACATAAATCACTTAATTTACGTGAAAACTCTCGTTTTAGCAATTCACAATATTGAATTAAAGTGTAATAATCAATATTCTTCCTTTAAAACAGTTATCTAAAGAAAAAAATTGAAACTTACCAACGTTGAAAGATTGACCATTTGCTTTGCCAAAAGTTAAATATTCCATTTCCAACTTCAAAGTGCTGGCAAAACTAAAAATACTACATTCTTGACAAAAAATGAGTATAAATAATAAACTTCTAACATTTTTAAACCGAAAAATATGTAAAACAGACGCATTGCTGTAATTTAATTTTTCCAACGCTTTTCCACACTTGCATGGAATTGCCCAGAAGCTCAAAGTATTTTAATTGGTACAAAATAATAATATGAAAAAACGAAATTTTCCTGTCTTTTTTGTTGGGGAAGGTGGGGTACCTCGGACCTATTTTCACTTTTCAATTTTTAATTTTATAACTATTTGCCATATCTAAATACAAACACCTTTAGTTGAAACTTTATGATTTTTCACACAACATATAAATTACCTTAAAACGTTATTGAACTTAATTCAATAAGATTTTTTGAAAGAAACCGAATAATACATTTAGTACCGAGGTACACCACTGGTGGTGTACCTTGGGTCTTGGGATGGTGTACCTTGGACCAATGATTAACAGGTAAAGAAAACATAATTTTCACTAAGATCATCATTATTCATGAATCAGTAAACCACGCATAAAATTAGAAATACATTTTTTGTTTCAAATATGAATAAAAATTTAGATCTTATTATCTTGTTACATTTCACTTTTTTAATAAAATGACAAGATGCTCTAGCTTCTGAAATCCATACTAATGATTGTTCCTTAAGCTACACTTATTTCTAACCAAGATTGTAATTGAATAAGTTAATTCCAAATGTTAACTTCTGAAGTTACCTTTCTGATCCACAAGATAGTATTGGGTGTGGTAGCTTGAATACGTCCTTTGTGTCAACTTCATAAATGGTAGTTCTCTTGTGAGCTTCTCACAGTTTGGATCTTTTTCTGATATTTAACTTCATATCCATCATTAGCAATAGAATTAATCTCTGCAAGAAAATAGTGGATAGCTTTTCTTGCCAGTAAATTTTACCAAAACAAAATCTGAATATTGATGTTATCTGGATATTCTAGCTCATTAAAATCTTCCTCTGAAACATTGGATTCCTTTTATAAATCTTCAATATTCTAAGTTCAATATAAGTTCAGACTCTGATGAATAAAATAGTTTTCTCTTTACTGGCTTGGTAGGGTTTTACAATCTTAGTTCGCTTTACTTTTTCATTGCCCCCTTTTAGCCTTTTCTATTTTAAGCCGCTCTTTCCGGGATGTATCGGTCAAAATACAAGACTTTTTTTTAGGTCTTCCCCTACGGAATCCTTAATCCATATCCTTATTTCTTCAGGGGAGTTATTATGCTTGGCAAAGAAGTACTAGCTTCAGATGTTGACAATTGACACACCAGTAAAATCTTTTTGTGTGTTTTCTTCTTGCTTTTGCATTGAGCGATCAGTGACATTTGATGGCCGGAAATCAAAATCTTCAAAAAATATTTTCATTCAGTGGATGTAAACCCTAATAACCGAGTTGGTGGTGTATTGCACATATAAATGTAGTAAAGAATTCATCATTAGCTTTACCATAAATCATAAATATGCAGTAGCAAAACTGCATATTAAGTTTGTAATTTAAGTTAATTTTTTTTAATTTTAGAAGAGAACATTTCACTTGAATTTTAAGAAGCATTTTAACAAACTAAAGAACATAAAATGTTAGGAGTTGTAAGCTATGCACTGTAGAAGTGTGTACCTCGAACCAGTCCAAGGTACACCACCTGTATTAAGTTCGAGGTACACCACTTAGTGACAAAAAACAAAATAACTGACCATTATGTTACAATTAGAATTAACTTTGTTTCAAGCACACAGTGTTATAGCTAGAACATGACTGTATAATGCATGACCCTCATGTCAGAATAAACAATATATGTTTTAGAATAAAAATACACAAAAGTATCTGGAAAAACTTACTTTTGAATGTTGGATCTTTTTTACTTCCTTTTACGTAGTAAAGGAAGTATTGTGATCGCGAAAAAAAAAATCACTCAAATTTGAGTCTAAATTTTGATTTTGCTCACCCCCGAATGAAAATTCCTTAGTTTTTTTGACCTGTTAGCACGTGTATATGTACCTAGCAACATATAAGCAGCCGAAAAATTTTTTTCAACCACCCCCGAGTTAATTACGACGAGTTTTCTCGTGACGTCTGTATGTACGTGTGTGCGTATGTGGGTCGCATAACTCAAAAACTATATGCCGTAGAAGCTTCTAGCTTGGTATGTAGGCTCTGAGGATGGTCTAGTTGTGCACCTCCCCTTGTGGTTGCATTTGAATGTTCCCAAGGGGGTGTTTTACCCCTTTTTTGGGGTAAATCAGTGTTAATTTCAATGCAGACTCAAGTGATATGAATTGGCGCGACCACTTGGCGATATGTCGCCAAGCTTTTGGTCGCCGTTTGACGCCAACTTGGCGACATATCGCCAAGTTGGCGACAAATTTGGCGAAAAAAATATTTTTCGAATTTGGGTTCAACTTGGCGCTATTGACGATATTTTGCGAAAAATTCACTGAATGATATTAAAATCAGCAATATTTAGAAAATTAACCATTGCAAAATATTTTTTGCATTGTTTCGTGGCAGATTAGGGGAGTAAATATTTGAATTGTTACCTTGCTCACTCCAAGAACTTTTTTTAACACTTAAGGCAACTACTAAGAAATTTACACGTAAAAGGAAGTAGTGTGGGGTCCATACCAGATTTTTTAATAATACTTCAATCAGATGAGCTTTCAACAAAACAGAAAGGTATGCACTGATACCTCTAGAGGCAAATATTTTAATTTTACATGTTTCTAGTCAACTATTTTAATAAGCAGAGCTATAATCAGCCTAGGTCCAAGGTACACATATGTCCGAGGTACACTACTTACCCCTATATGGTTTAGATTTAGATACATATTTATTCTTTAACTTTAACCCTTTATCCCCAGACGGGACTCAGAAGTCCCCCTATATTAATTTAGTATTATGAATCCCATATGGCTGGAATCATGCTGAAGCTTTTAAGTACCACTCCTTGTACTTCGCTGAGAGGCCGACAGATGGTACCTGCAATCGGAAACAGTTTTTCTTATTGGCCCTAAGGCACAGGGGGCCTTAGACCCTTCATATTTTCAAAATTTGTAAAATTAATTTGGGACATAAACGCTGAAGTTCTATAGATGATAAGTGGTAAACCTATCTGCAGTAAGGCTTCTAAAATAAAGCCACATATATTGAAGAACTGTTACGAATTTAAAAAAAAAAAAAGTTAACCACTTTCAAGAAATTTTAACTGCTGGTCCAATCTGCAACTCGAAAACTGAATAACTGAATTATGCCAGTATCAATCTCACCTAAGTAGCAGATCAAGTAATCATTGAATACTTCATGTGCTTTTATAGAGGTTTCTTTGAGATATTTTACTGTGTTTTTTGAGTAATTGAATTAATCATGGATTCCGGTTTCTCTTTTATTCTTCTACTGGCTATACCGATAGCGTAAGAAATACAAAAATCTATCGCCCAGTAAGAGGGCACTTAAATTGTTCATTCACCTAAACCGCTGTTGGAGTAACAGGGCTGTAAGTTTCCACAATGCTGATTGGATCAGCAAAACTCATTGCATGTGACTTTCATTCAGTAAATCCATCTTAAATATTAAAAAAGGTAGTGTAAGTCAGAGTTAACTAGTTAAAAGTAATGTATCGTAAAAGTTAATGCATGATTAAATAAAAAAAAAGGTCGTATGTTTAAGTAAAAATCCTTCTCTTGAAATTAAATTTACGCACTCTTGAGATTTTGCATATATGTTTGCAAGACCATCAATTACCGTAAAAAGGGGTGTATAGGAACAGCGTGGTGATTCGGAATAATACTTCCTGCTCATACAAAGAAATTCTTCATAAATATACCTTCGGATATTTTTGGCAGTTAAATATTTTTTAGAAAGACAATATTATAAGAAGTAGGAAAAAAATATTTTTGTCATTCTGGCAACACTATTGGCTTCTGAGCAAGGCTGCAAGCGGGAAGCAAAAAAACATCAAGTTTTCATGGTCCGCAAAACTTTGTATGTAAGTACAGACTACTTTATATGTCAAATCGAAGAATTGTATTCTTTTAATTATGCATATATCTGAGCAACAGAGACATAAGAAGAGACAACATATTTTAATTGTGGCATAAAGATGCAAAATTCTTCATAAAGTCATGAGATAAGGATTTTTAGGGTGAATCGGAACACTTTGTTCTGTTGTTCCAATTCAAGCTTATTTAAAGGATAGTGTTAAAAAAATCTAGATTCTAACCCCAATTCTTCTAGTCAAAACAAGGACAAGGATTAATTACTGTTTATCCCTTCTCGTGAGCAACTATATCTTAGAATGATAGAAAGTTGCAGATTTAAAAGGATTTTTGCTCCAGGAGACTTCTTTTCACCCTAAATACGTGGGGAAAAGTCATACAGACTTTATGTAGCAAAACTCCAGCACACACTGATGAATAAGTAGGAAAATCTTACAGGACAGTCCCCAAAACAGAGAGATTTCAAGAAACTAAAGAAAAGGTAGCGTTCATCCCAGAAGATGTTATGAAAAAACTTAAGCCAAGCCACAACTCCTAGTTTTAAGGACAAGTACATATTTGTAGACGACATGAGTGACTTCAATTTATGATAAATCTTTGTATTTCAATTCAAAAGCATTGCTTAAAATAATTTTTTATTTTTTATAAGGTAAAAATTATTTTGAATTTTGACAAATCATAAGCTTTTACAGATTGTTACTGTCATAGAAAATAAACTTTTATTTGACAGTAACAATCTGTTCTTATTCTCCCCCATCAACATTACTCATGTTTGTGAGACCTATTATGGGTTAAATTGAAAAATTAAAAATTTTAACATGTGTTCCGATTGACCCCTATCAGCGGGGTGATTCGGAACTCCCCAAAATTCCTATATATATAAATAATAACTGTTCAAAATGATTAGTCTTTGCTTGAAATATCAAAAACAAAGCAAGACCGAAGTTTTTACCCAAAAAATCAAATTAAAATAAAACATCTTTTAATTGCTTTTTTTTTTACAATCAAAGCAGAAAAGTGTATCGATTGACCTTATTTTACGGTACTCGAAACTTTGTTATGATGAATTGCAACACTGTCATTCTATAATGACATTTTAAAACCTTTACATCAAAAACAGCTTTAAAAATAACTTTAAACAGATATAAGATATTGAACATAGAACCTTTCTAAATGTTTATGTTAAATGAAAAAAAAAGTTGTTGTTCTTGCCTTGTGCCAGGTAAGCTGGCACTTTGGAGTGCCCTACTTCACTATTCCAATTGTACCGTTCTTTGGTGTGAAGTCCGACTTCCACAGTACACACATGCCATAGGGATCCGCTTATAGGGTAAGTAACCATTCACAGCATAATAACACATCCACGCACAGAAAGGAAGGTGGCAGGAGAGAGAAATTAAATTCATGGCCAAGCCGGGACTCGAACCTAGGACACTTCCTTCCCAGACTGACTTCTCTGACCGCTAGACAAGGTGGCCGGCTATTAAAGTAGTAGAACATGTTCTGGAACCAGAAACCAAGCATACCAAATCAAATGAAAGGAAGATAATAAAACTAGGAATAAAAGCAGCAATGTGCAAATACAAATTCTTCACTTAAAATGAAAATTTACCAAGCTCTCTCTTTTTTTTTGCAGATATTTTTCCAAATCTTCAATTACTCAAAATAATGTTGCGATGATTTATGCTACTCTCATTCTAACCATTACATTTTCAAAGTCTTTACATAAAAGAAATAGTAATAATAATAATAATAATAATGATAATGATAATAATAACTTGAACCAACAATAAAATATTAAACATATAGTCTTTCTAAATGTTAATGTTATATACAAGAAAATAGTACAACATGTAACTAGCACAAGGAGCCATGTACACCGTTTCAAGTGAAAGGAAGAGAATAATAATGACTGTGCTAAGAAGAAAACACATAATTTTAATGCCATAGTCACTTAAGCAGATTGGTAAATAAAATTCTATTGCTAGAGGCGTTAGAGGAAAACAAACAAATCTTTGCTGAAATTTCTCGGGAATGACGGTAGTTCATTATCTCTTTCGGATAATATACTGCTGAAATATCACAACAATAACAATTAACCGCAATCGCGTCTGGGAAATGAGTCTTTCTCCGGAAAGTCTTGGAAGGGAAATAAGCAATTATAAGAAAAAATATATTCAGAGATTAGCAAGAAAGTTTTTACTCTTACCAATCTTCTTTTATCACCAAACTAAGACGTTCCGAACGACACATTCATAAGGTATTTCGAAAAAAAATCTGCGCCTTTAACGAGGCCGCAAATGGCGGTGCTATAACTGGTTGCTGCATGTTAACAGAATGATTCTGACTTTCCATAAAGAGATAAAAACCCGAGTAATTCCCTGCGAGGCAAATATATCCTTGGAAACATGTACAGCTGGTTTAATATTCGTTTTTGAGATTATTGATACGACGGAAAATTTTTGCAATTGGATTGGAATAAACATAGGTAAGCACTGATCAGTTTTTCTTTAAATGAGCTCCTTAGTATTGATCCAAATGGAGAAGATTGGATATTTATATGTTGTCGCATAATTAACCTCCAAAGTGAAACTTCACAATTGTTCTTTCAAGCCAGTATTTACTAGAAGCTAATTCTGTGTGCGCGCTTGTATGAAGTAGGTAGTAAAGTTTTATTTATAAGCTTCATTAAATTCTACCTCATTTAACAACAAAAATAAGCCTCCGGCTAGTCCAAAGAGAAACTAGCTTGGGTAATCACATCCTTAGCTACCTTACTTGATGAGAAAGGGAAGTAAATTAAATTGATGGCTTTTGAGAAAGTATATTTTCAGAAAGCTTCAAAACGTAAGATAATTGCACCAAAAGAGAAAACTTACGTAAAAAAATATGTTCTTAGTATAATACGCAGAAGATTAAATGAAACTTGGAAATAAAGAAATGAAATTTAGATTTGTAAAGACACTAAGCTGCATTTTGTATGTGTATATAGTTACCATTACGATCTTTCCTAATGCACATGTAAGACGACTTAATGACTCAAATAAAGATATGTCACTGAAGCTTTTATTATTTTGTTTTTTTTTTAAACCGTACTAAAGTTTTTCAATTGATACCATATTTTAAAAATAATTTAAGTGTTCTAATGGTTTATTTATTTCTTGATGTCATTAATTAGAATAAAAGGAGCGCTGTGACTTTTTCATGAACCTTTAATTCATAATGATTACTTAAATTTATATGGTTATACAAAACGAATGCTCAATAAAAGGGAGTGAATGTCATCTGAAAGTTTTAATTTTTTGTTTAAGATATTTATCTACCTACACTCTCTTTTGTGGAGTAAATTCTTAATCATTGTAAATAAACTAAAAGTGCTAATTTTTTCATCATATTTAAAAACATTTAATTATAAAGTTAAAGCATCCTTATTAAAAATTAATACCTCTTAATAGTGAAAATGAATATCACCTAAAACTCAATAGTTTGTCAGACATTAATTTGTCAATCTATGGTTTTGCTTCGGGTGAATTTGTAATTCGTTTAAATACATTTTTAAATTTCCAGATCCGGCACTGGAATTATTGAAATTGACTAAAACTAAGCATTTACAAATCGCGAAATGCTTCGCTTTAATTTCTTATTACAGGTCTATTATTGCAGCTAAAATTCTTAATTTCTTTCATATTTAAATTTTGCATGCACTTGGTAACAATCAAATACTTTGTACAACGCTCTGGCAATTTTTAAAGCTGATGTCTACTTTGTTTTCTCCTTTTTTCCATGGTAATAAATACCCTAGCAGCACAATCTTATCGGCCGATGATCGGCCATTCATCGAAACCCGATGAAATTCTCATCGGCCGATGATCGGGTTTCGATGAGTTCTCATCGGGAATTGCTCCAATATGTCTCATCGGCCAAACAGAATCCGAGCTGCAAAATCCGACGAGTTTACGATGAGATTTGGATCAATTTACGAGCAGTGCAGTCCCGTGCCGATGAATTTAGGATCAATTTTGGATGAAAATACGATGTGATTTAGATCAATATACGAGCAGTATAGTTCCGTGGCAATAAATTTTGGATCAAAATGCGATGAAAATTGGATCAATGTACGCGCAGTTTAGTTCCGTGACGATGAATTTTGGAACCTCTTTTTTATTTCCCCCAACCAGGTGCGACTGGCCAACTCCAGCATCGAACCCGAGTTGTCGGCGCGGAAAGCCAACGCTCTACCACTACGCCACCAAGTCTACGAATAATAAGACCAACACTGCACATTTAACAAAAATTTGAGATTGGGAAAATTTTCATCAGAAAATTTGATCTGTACGACCTCTTTCCGATGAAATCTGTAGCTTCGCATATTTTCATCGGGAAATTTGATTGGAAGTATATAGTTTTCCAATAAAACATAGCTCGGTTAATTTTCATCGGGAAACTTGATCGGAAGGATATCATTTTCCGATGGAATTTTACTCATCTTATTTTCATCGGGAAACTTGATCGGAAGGATATCATTTTCCGATGGAATTTTGCTCATCTTATTTTCATCGGGAAACTTGATCGGAAGGATATCGCTTTCCGATGAAAAGTAGCTCATCGAAAACCGTGCTCGGATACTGATCGGAACGATGTCATCGTGCGTTACAGGATCAGTCTACAAGGAGTTTTTTGATCGGCCGAGCAAAATCCGATGAGTTGATGCTACCTGGGTATACTAATGTAAAAGGTTCTCTCGTTAAAAATATACCTTTTTTTTTGAGCAACGATAAATTGACATATGTAGTGTTTTTGGACCCCAAACGTCGTGTAATACCTTTTTCAGATTGCACTCGAAGTCTACACTGTTAAAACTACAGGTTGTACAAGGCGCCTTTTAAGATGAAACGTTGTAGCACTAGCGACACCCCCTGAAGTGTGCCACTTGACTCCACATGGCAACCCTTGAAAGTGCCATTTGACTTCCTATGGTACCCTTGGTTAGCTATGGGTCACCCATGGGGGTGCAGCATGGAGCCAAATGGCCTCTTCAAGCAGTCAAGTGGTAGCCTTTAGTGGTTGTCGCTAGTGCTACAACGTTTCACCCTTAAAGGTGCCTTGTGCAGCCTCTAAGGGCGGATTCAGAAAATTCTCAAGGGAGGGGCGATTGATTTTATTATTTTCTCTTTACTATGTATACTGGAGTGCAAGTATTGATCATATAGGTTTCGGACTTCAATTTCGAAACATTTCCTGCAGAGGCCAAACGTCCTTCCTTCAACATCATTTAACTCGTGTAAAATTGAGTTTTTGAACTTCAATATTAAAAAGTTACTGATGATGGGGCCTCAAGGGAGGGGCGATCGCCCCATCGCACTTCCCTTGTATCCGCCCCTGGAAACCTCTAGTTTTTACAGTGTACAGCAAGGTGTCTATGTGCTTCACCTCCCAGAACATTAATCAGTCCCTGCGCCTTCGCCACCATGCTGGACATGGTGGCTCCCACGTTTTGCCTGGAGGCGAAGGCGCACTCACTCACGCGCGACCGACTACACACACGCAGCATATCGCAGTTCCCCATTGTGAAAAACATTATTTGAATTCAAGATGTCAAAACTCAAATTATTACTACAGTCGACGCTCGATATAACGGCCGTCTCCGTCCTACAGAATACGGTCTTTATAACGAGTGGTCTCTATAAGAGATAGAACATAGAGCATATTGGAATGCAGTTGGGGTTTTTCTCACCGGTTATTATATTAGGATGGTCTTTATAACGAGCGTCGACTGCATTATTATTATTTAGTTAGGAACGATGATAAAATTGCCAAAGTGGGCGACATTAATTGCAAATAATTTTTGACAAATTGTTAAAATTTTCCGGTTTTGTTTACTAGAACACGTCCATGATTGTAACAAAACCAGTAAATTATTCTCAAAATTTATCTGCATTCGTCGACAAGTAAATGCTTTGAAAAACGCTATAAAATCTGAATTGTGCAGCTTATTTCCAATGCAATCACTTAAAAAATATTCCAAACCTAAGGTATGCTTATTTTCCCCTTTTTTTGCAAATATCAAAACCTATATTCTACCCCACATTAAAACGGGCACTTTTATTTTTAGTTCGGAAGAGCAACCAACTTTAAAGAATGGGAGAATGACGGATGATGGAAACTGCGGCAGCCATACATGCTTTAGTTCTTAAGGTTATATATAACTCAGGGCGGAAACCTCATAACGCAACAAAATATAAGAACTGAAGTTTGTTCTAAGTTCTCCAAAATGTATATAAGTAATAATTTCTAACAATAATAAAATTAGCAAAATGTGTTTTTTTTAACGGATCTATGAAAAATGTTAAAATTTATTTTAGAATAATTACAAAAGTCATACATGTTAAAAAATTACCTAACAAATCAACTAAAAAAGAGTGATGTAGATTACTTTTGTTTTTCAGTACGAAATAAAAAAAAAGGCCCTAAAAACTTTGAAAATGTTTCTTGCTTCAAACAAAACATTAAAAATATATTGTGAGACTACAGATAAAATAGTGAGAAATTCTAAAATATAGTGAGAAAATACTGCAGCGAGTGATCTAAATGAAAACAGATAGATAGTTCCATAATGAAAAAAATGCTTCTGTTATACATAGGAGTGCAGCGTAACGAAAGATGTTAGTTGGTGGCGAACCCTCCTTCCTAAGCACTTGATTTTTTGCCATACTAGCAATCTTATTATAGTAATATGTGTAAATGTTAGACCATTATTTCACAGATACCTACCGAAGATCTATTAGAGATATATCTAGATCGTAAGGACAAAACCTCACTCGGATAAAAAATCGCGCTACCCTAGTGGTTTTGTTATGTATAGTTAATACTTGAAAAAAACAAAAAAACTAAAATATAGATAGAAAGAGAACAGTTAAATTGCTCTTTAAATTGTTTTTCTATTTGAGATCGTAACCTTTGCTGCGGTAAGACATTTTGCAAACCTTTGGACCGCAGAATAAATTTTTGTTTGAAAATAAATTACGTTTTGGCTCTGTATTTAATGAAATTCAGAAATTGATTACTCTACTAGAGCAGTAAAAATTTGATGGTATTGGTCATGACAGTACTTACACATAAACATTGTATTAGGATTGGCAATATAGCTGTGAGCTTCGATTATGGGGAATCAACCTCGTTTGCTGCTCCCTTAGACAACCGAAGTAAATAAGCATCACTTAAAAAATAATTATTATTATTTCCAAAAGCGTATAATTCAGATTTTTAAAAAGTAGTCTCGAAAATAATTTGGGATAAATGCTGATGTGCTGAACTAAAAGCAGAATTTACAAATGAAAATTCACTACTTTAAAAGCAGGATTGATGATTTTTCCGTTTATCACCTAAATATTTGTGGGTAAAGTTACTTTTAACTATTTAGCTATAAAATTAAAAACAATAATCTGTTATTTTCGGATTGAAAACTATCTGTAGAATTTTATTTGAAGTTTAATGCGGAAGAATTAATTTTGAGTATCTCTGTTGCACGCAACATTAATTTATGCGAGAATGCTTTTCTCGTGTGACACTCTCATTATCTTAAAAAAAGAAAAAGCAAAAAACAAGAGAAAAAGGAAAATCTTTCAAACAAAATTAATGTCAGAATTGATTTTTTTCCTCTGTTTTTTCGCTTACATATTTTAATGCTTGCCGTCGCCTTAAATTTAGCGGAAAATATCATTAGCCATGGCAAACATGGACTACCAATCGAAACAACGGATAGCTTTTCTTTTATCACCAAAAAAATAATAAATTCGGTCATGTCTTTTTGATGTTCTTGCGCTATCTGCTTAATTATCTATCCAATAAATTTGCAGAGAAAAAATATTCTCACGACAAATATTTTCAAGTTTTCCTTTTTCGCGACTTTTTGCTTTAATTTTGCTATGGCAATAGGTTTTTATGACTTTGTTGCCGAAGGCGGTTTTCTAACAGTAATACTAAAAGCTCAAAAAATAAATACGCAAAAAAAATAAATAATAATAATAAAGAGACAATCTCGGGAATACATTTTTAAAGCATTTTTGTATTAGAGTAAATAAAAAGCCTTTAAGTTTTACACGTTGTGATGTTTCTTATAAATTTTTTGATGGTTTTCTTTAGCTCAAAGGAACTTAATTTCTGCCTTTCTTTTATTTTTTTTTCCTTCTATTTTTTAGCTTCAAAAAATTTACACTACAAAATATTAATTATTTAGCATAACTTAGTTAATACGTATGTACAATAAGCAGTCTTAGCAATATTTTCTTAGCGTTCTTTTTTTTTCTCTTTTACGTTAAGGAGTACTGATGCATGAAGTAATATACAATTGAATACAGTTTTTCTATTTCGGAAATGTTCTTTGCCATTAAGCTGCAATAAATATTTTATTTGTAATTGATGACGTTCTGCAAGTTGTTTGTTGATATTTATTTTTTTTGTTTATAATAATTTACTATCACTTAGTAGTTCCGATCCATTGTCGATTTAATTAACAGATTATTAAAGTTGCAACAACATACTTTTTTTACTTACATCATCTTCTTTTTTACAAAGCATAAAATATTCATTTCAATCAATTTATATTTTATCACTTATAAATCAATTATGAAAAAAAGGTATTGTAAGTTATTACAGTAAAGTACATTGATGTTTGAAGTGTAAAATAAAAGCACACAAAATACAGGCTGTAGCAATTGCAAGCAGTCGGTTTACATTTAGTGTTTTTTTGAAGTTGGTGGAATTTTGCTACAGATATATGGTTGGAGTTAAGAGTCGACCTCGATGATAAATTTCTTATGTTTTTATTATACCTCTAATGTGCTAATTGACATTTAGACTTTCTAGAGAGTGAGCAAGTTCTTAGTGCCCTAAATTAAACAGAAAACTAAAGAACATTTCGACGAGACTTGAATAGACAGCACGCACCACCTGAAGCTACTATTAATTGTGGGGAATTCGTGACCAAGCAATTCAATATTTCACTCGCATGTCTGAAGTCTTGATTCGATGCTTAATCGTTGCTTGGGTGTACTTTCCTCTTTCTTGGTATGTAACTCTTTCTTGTGCTGATTTTTATGTAAATAAAACATTGTATTATGTAGATAAAAGTACGTTACAAGGTTTAAAAGCACAGATAACAGATTAAAAGTTTAAAGGCAAACATGTTTCGGAGGCAACAGCCTCCTTCCACAGTGCCTAGCAAGAAAATGGAATGAAACAGTGTCTAGGAGAGTTAAAATGCGAAAAAAAAAGGATGATGGATCAATCAGACCTCAGTGTGTGCAAGATTTGACATACCAAAATGTGTACATTTCAACCCATCGAATATACATATTCTGGTATGTCAATCTTGTCTCAGCACAAGTTGAAATCTGATTGGTCCATCTTCTTCCTTTTTTCGCATTTTAAATCTCCCAGACCCTGTTTCATTCCAATTGCTTGCTAGGCAATGAGGAATCAGGATGTTGCCTCCAAAATATGTTTGCCTTTTATGCTATTAATCTTTCATTTCTGCTTTTAAATATTAATTCGTCACCGGCTTTTTGAAGCAAAATCCCACAGTTTTCCCAACAGTTGTGGGAACAAGGCAACAAACAACAACCATGGATTGCAACTATTGAATCAACAAATTATCGTCACTGACAAATCACCACCATAGCTGTGTGAGGTCTCCACTCCTTCCGTAATCGAAGACGAAAACATCGCATGAGCAGGGGCAGTTAGGACTCCATATACATACGTACATTGAACAGTAGTTGCGTGAATATCAGAAAAAGTGCAGATACATTTCTCAAGTAGTTCCAATCAAAGACCGAATGGCAATGTTTTTCAGTTTGTAAACTTCTTCTTATCCTCAATCTGTGAGAAAAATTGCAATTTTTACTTTATTGTATGGGACTGGAACTCATTGTTTCAAACTCATGTCGACAACGTGTTATAATTTCGAATAGTGATCCTCAGAAAAAAAAAAACAATGTATGCTTGTACAAAAATTTACGTCAAATCGGTAGTACAAATTTCCAAAATGGTTATTTTAAGTCCAAATATTTAATTGGCATCAAGGAATTACGTGGGATGAAGAACAAGTGCATAATTTCAATTTAAAGTTTCCACATCAGTTGCATAGAATTAGGATAAGATTTACTTCTCTGTCTCTACCAAATGACAGTAACATAGAAAAAAATCAATCTATTTCTACATAATAGAAAAGGCACTTATCGTTAGGAACTAAGAATGTGTTTTTATTTCTGAATCTTTAATTATCGATGTTCATCTAGTATACTGCGGGAAATTCGTTTTGTCTAACAATCACGTTTGTAACATCGAAGTAGAACCCACTTGTTACCGAACTGATACTTGCGTCACAGACGTTTTTTCAGAATTATTTCTTTGCGCCATGAGCTTGTTGAGTTAGTTTTCGTGGTACAAAGATTAGTTTAAAAATATCGCTTTTCCTGTCAAACTGTTTCAGGTTTTGAAGTTAGTTTAATTTCTTAAAATATGTTTCAAACCACAATTTTCCCCCCAAAAATTAAGTATTCAAAAAATTGTATCCTCTTTTTCGCCATCCATTTCTTTTTACATTATTTTTTCGAACCTTTGTTCCTTCTACTGCTCTCAAAAATATGTTTTCACTTTTAAAGATGGCTCTTATTAGAAATTTTGTAAAAATCCCGTCTCCCTCAATAACTCCCGAATTCGGGTTGTATATGAGTTTTTTTTTTTTTTTTTTAACTTGTTTTAAAACTTTCAACTCCAACTGTTTAAGCTTGTTTTAAATTTTTATTTTGATTTATATTTTATTTTGACTTTAAAAACTATTAACCTATCTGTATGTTTGGAAAAATCTTTAGTACACTTATTTATACTATTTTATATTTTTTGTTCAGTTTTTCAAATTTAATCACTTATGCTTAAAAAGGCACAAGCTGTGCAAACTAATTTGAAAAAGAACTGATTTGAAATACAAACACGTTTCTGAAATCAAAATGTTTTTCACTTTAATACCTATTTATTGTTTATTATTATAGTTAATATTATTATTATTATTGATAACAGAACTGATTTTATTATAAAATCTTCAGTGTAGTTTTGAATGTAACGTGAAATACAACCATCCGTGGTTGAGACTGCACTAATAGTTGACGACAAATTAACAAGAGAAAAACCCTGGTGCCAAAAGTAGAGCTGAGATTAAGCTGAAAAGAAAGCTGAGATTAAGCATTGCACATTTTGGCTGGTTGATTTTTATACCAATCGGCAATTTAAGACCGAGTAGTCAACCCGATTTAAAGCGGAAAGGGTTGACTTCAGTTTTCTAAATATAACCATTAAGGTGGAAGTCCAATTGAGCTCAGACACACATGCCATAAAGACCCGTTAATAGGGTAGGCAACCGTGCACAAGCATGCATTGACACTAAGAAAGGAAGTTTAGTTAAGATCCTGAAGTATTATCAGCAAATTCATTGGAGAAAAATGTTGACCTGAGGAAGGGAAAAGCAGTGGCTAAGAGCATTTTTTTTTACTTATTTTCTGCTAAAAAGAAATTCAGACCATCTCTCGGTAGGGCTTAGCGCATATTTGCCTTTGCATCTTCGGCACCTAAATAAAAAGCTTACCAGAAAATACATGTTTATCAAGAGTAAATATGCTGCATGGGAATATAGAAATTGTTTGCATTGGCCAAAACGAAAGATTATTGGGGAATTTCGTGAAATCAGTGCTAGACAGAAGTGAGGAATCTTCAGTTGCTTACGCTAGATCATCTCTTCATCAAAAGCAGTTCACACTAATAAGATTTTCTGTCCGTCACCCTATTGAATTAAGAAATGTTAAGTATGTTCTAATTATGAATTATTTCTTTTAAAGACGTTAGCTAAAAAATTGACATTTCATTTAATATCAACTGCGTGCTCTTGCTGATGTAGTGTACATTAATCCTATACCATAAGTATAATTACACTGAAAAAATAAAATGTTGTTTTTACAGTATAACACCGTCAGCAGAGACTCCAGTTTCAACTGTAAAAGTACAGTAATAAACTGTGAGACTAGCAATTTTACAGTTTATTACTGTAAAACTAGCAATTTTCTGTAAAATGAGCAATTTTACAGTTTATTACCATAAAATTAGCCGTAGTAACGTAAAACTGACTCTTTTACCGTTTATTACTGTAAACTACTAATTTTACAGTTTACTACTGTAAAATTAGCAATTTTACAGTTTATTATTGTAAAATTACTATAAAAGTAGCTGTATTATACTGTAAGAAAAACATATCTTTTTTAGTGTAGTGCTATTGTTAGTCTTAATTATGCCTGTGAATGTAACTTAAAAAAACACGATAATGGCCTTTGCTGAAGATCCGTGATACAAATAGTAGGCAACGTTCGATGCTTCTTCTTTTTTTCTTTTTTTTTTACAACGTGATTTTGTTTTATACACGTGGCTCATAGGAGTGAGGCTAATACTCCGGTTTTTCACCAAAAATTATCTGAAAAAAAAAAAACAGAAAAAAGATCGGTTGCGATTATTTTTTTTTACATATTTAGTGAGGAACATTCCTTCCTTGACACACATGTGTTGATGCTTTAGAACGTTTTACTTATCAAGATATTCAAAAAAGTGTTTACGATTAATGTAGTGCTGCTTTCCCACTCAAAATAATAACGGACATAAAACTGATGAAGAACTGGGAGAGAGACAGAAAAAAGTAAGGTGTATGAAAAAACGGTGGTCATATTTGGATTTTGGGAATCCCTTTACATTAAAATCACCAATTCCGGTGTCAGAAACTTATTTTTTTTCTCGTTATAAGTTTAATTTCGCTCGGTTTTGCTAAGAGTGCTCATTAATGTTGCTCTTTGGTGATTAGGTAATGCAATTTAAGGTTTATACTTCGAATATCTTTCCATTAAATATAGGAATAAATATTATAACAGTTTATAATAAAAATGTTATAACTTCCTTGTTTTTAGGTCTGCAAAGATTTTGTGCCTATAGATATATGTAGAAGACGAAAGTGCTCTAATTAACAGAAAATTTCACCAAAATATCAGAACAATTTTACTGGATAAATTACACAGTAGACGTCAGCTAGCTTTATACATCGTGTTCTCATTCAAAAACAGTCTGCGGAAGGCCAGGTGATTACTTTAAAGGGAAAGGTAACATTACAAAAACATTATAAAGCAGTGTCATGCATGTAACATATTCACTAATCAATTTCATTTTAATAATTTGAATTCATTTATTTGCTCCTTGCATTGCTTTTCTATTACTTCAAAGGTATCGGTCAACTTACCCCAAAATTGGGGTCAGATGTCAAAATGCAAAAGGTTTGAAATTATTATTTTTTATAAGAACCCGCGTTTTGTTTGTGAATTGGTTGGATAAAATATAATAACTGTATTATTTTATATAAAATAATGTTACAAACTACAGTGTCTTTCCTCAATTTAGCCTGCTGTATTTCATTAAATTTAATTATAAAATATACGTTTTTTTTAAATTTGCATACTAAATCAAGACTTCCCTCTTCTTACTGGAAATTCCTCGTCAAAACAGAGATCCAAGAATTTACCATTTATATTTTCTTTCCCAGAAAGTTTTAAACTACCAAAGGGGGAAAAGTGATCTAGGAGAACGTGTACGTTTACCAAGCAGCAGTCAAAAAAGAAAATAACCACAAAAAATAAACAATTAGATTGAATGAATACATCTACAATGCTTATCTCATATTATCAGGCGTCAAGTAGTTTAAATATGTTAAAGCATTGGACTCCGGGGAGCTATTGAGTTCGTTAGTTCATCGGTATGATTTTATCTCTCTCTATCAATGAGAGGATAATTTGTAAAGAGTAACTTACTGCTCACTCAAATTGTTCATGATAATTAAATTTTTTTAGTATAAGAAATAAATCCTAAAATACTACTTCGTTGCAATCTGCTAGTTTTGTGTGTGTGTGTGTGTGTGTGTGTGTGTGTGTGTGTGTGTGTGTGTGTGTGTGTGTGTGTGTGTGTGTGCATACACTGAATGCTTGTTTCTTAATTACGTATATGAGTTTTGTACCTTTTATACACAGTTACTACGACATAATAATAAAGAATACGTTTATTAAATTACTTATTAAAACAATACTAATATCCTGCACCTACTTTAAAATAATGTACATATATCAGTCAAGGGTATGGGGAACGCCTAAAAACTACAGAAAATTCTGCAAATGTACATGTTTTTCAATTTAACGAGAAAAGAGTTTTTTCAATTTTACAACTTTAAGACGTTACATATTTTTTTCACTGCATATTTTTGCTTTCTAGAAAACATAAAAAGGGAATACATTTGGGCCACTGAAATGATTTTTCAGAGAATTTTCGGTACATACCGATATGAAACTCAACTGACGAAGTACACTGGTAACATTGATCTTGAAACATAGTTAAATTTGTTCTAGAAGTCGCAAACGTGTTATTCAGAGTTGCGGTAAGTAACTGAAACTTTTAAGATTTTTCAGCTATTTGAAAAAAAAGTTACTCTTAAATAACCAAAGCATCAGATTTTTCTGAAAACATGTTTAAATGGAATACAGTTTGCATCATTTAAAACGAACATAAAACGGAAGCTAATTAATAATAGTAATGGATAATAGCATATAAAATTTCTAGTGTTAAAACTAAGTTTAAAGGAAATGGCTACTTTTCGAGCACCATCTACATTTAAAACAAAAGTTAATCATTTGTCGAAACAGTTATATTCCGATCGAATACACTTATATAAATTAAAAAAATCGACTTCTACTAGTTAAGAATCACATTTGCTACACGGGAACTGAAATCTGTTAAAACATATATTTTTAAAAGGTCCTAACAAAATTATTTATTTCATTATATTTCTTAATCGCATAATCTATAAATTAAAAAGTTCATTGAAGTCAGTTAAATTAACAATTATTTTTAACCAAATAATCTCTTTCTATCCAATCTTTCCGTCCCGAAACCTGAAAAAGAATCTTAAAAAAAATATATATATGATAGGTGTGCATAAATATTATTGATTTTTAACTGTACAAGTATCTGACGGCAGCAAATATTTTGCTCCCACTTTTTATTTCAAATGAAAGAATTTTTAAAACTAAACTTGGCTAATAGACCCTTTTTTTTTAAAGAAGAAAAACTGATTTTGCTTTAAATTATTTTCTCATAACGAAATAAAAATTCATTAATGAGCATTTTTTCTTACTGAATTACAGCTATGCGACTGGAAACATAATGAAAAAATATTACTTTGCGTTATTCACCGAGAGAGCAAAATGATTTCCTAACTCTAATATTAAAATATTTATACGTCATTAGTTTTCCTGTGTAAGGTTGCCATTTGTTGAAAATGCCTCAAAATATCACGCTCCATTATGCACCTAGTCCAGACATTTGGTTGCACAAATTTGAACTTCAGTGCCTTTCTTTTCTAAAGAAAAGGGATTTTTCATTTAACACTCCACTGCCAACTATCATTAAAAGATCCTAACCCTGAGCTTATTGAGATTAACTCGTCTTGGATAGAGGATTAGGTAAACAAAAACTCCGCGAGTGCATTTTCTCTTTAATCATGTGTCCCAATAAATGAGTTTATAAATGAGCTCACAGTGGACTAAAGTTTAATTTTTTTCTCTCGGCGTTTTTCTTGCATAAGAAATATGAAAAGAAAATTTCTAAAAAGTAAATATTTAAAAGGAATTAATCCTTTTAATTCGGACTATGGTAGAAGAAAGTGACAGCTTTTTTATCAGCGGGGATTTCTTGATCAATGATCCAACATGACTGAAAGCAGATAAGAATATAATGAAGCCCATACGAAAAATTTTTTGACTGAAAAAAGGACAAGATTATCGCAATGAAAGACACACATTTTACACTGCTTTATTTCAGAAGAGAGTACTTTTTGTGCGTTTATTTGTGTGTGTGTTCTTTGCGCTTCACAAATGTATCTTGTTTGCTTTTTGTTTCCTTAATTCTTTGAATTTTCTTTTATTTTATTCCTGCATGATGTGACACTTTTTTTAAGGTTTCATACAAAGTAGAACGCAGATTAATAGTTGACATAGGAACCGAATTACCTTTCGTAAATCGGAAATTCCGGAAAAGCTGATGTTTAAGACTGGCTGCCAGGAAACCGCTGTAACTTAAGCACTCAATTTGAACATGTAAACACTTACTAAATAACTACTTAATGAGATATTCTTAAACATGTGCCTATTATTACGAACAACAAATTTATTCAATAAGAGTCACAAGGGTAAAAAAAATAAAGGATTTTCAACTAAGACATAACATACGATACCTTAATCTATGGTACATTTATGATGGAGTTACTCGTACATCTGTGTTTTAGTGTTTAAATACAAATCTCAGTATGTATTTAATGAATAAAAATAATTTTCTTTTAGGATTAGATTTTTCTCGCTTTTTTAAGTAGCCCTTTTCAACTTGTAGTTTTATAACAGCGTTCCAAACATTTACTGAATTTAATAATTTAAATTTTAGAAAATATAATTTGATTTTGGTTAAAAGAGTTTTGGATAGCAGAAGCTCTTCTTTTTATTTTTCTTAATCATAATGCAAACATATGGTTGTTGTGGGAACACTTTTCTTTCCTGGTTTAAGGTTATGAATAATTTAAAAAACTATTACGTATCTTGATCAGTTTATTTAAAATTACTACGTGACAAAATACTGCCCAAACTTTTTTCTGGTAAAGCTAATATTTTTCATTGTGTGATATTGATATTAGGCAACTTAAAACTGGTCTTTTCTTTAGCTTAGTTATTCTATGAGTTCAAACGTTGTCTTGAAAACCACGTTAGTTCACATCAACAACATATTCGCTAAAATTTTACATACGAATACTATGCTGTACATATTAACTGCATGCATTTTTTGCCGGTAAAATATTACGCAATCGCATTTTGTAGTGGTTTTTGGTTCTTTTTGCTAAAATAAAAATCGTGATTGAAACTTTTAAAATGTTGTCCATACGCTGAAATTCGTACCAGTAGTACTTTGCTACTGCGGTAAATATGATCAGAGCTTCACTTCTAAACAGGATTTCTCAATCCAGAACACATGTTGTAAATAAACATCGCCTTGCCAAAACTTCAGTATTCCACAACTTTGAGGGTACAAAACGTCGCTGCTTCACAACTTTGAAAATCAAAAACTATGCTGGCCAAGAAGTTGCTAGAAAAAAGTGGTTTTTTTTTTGGGGGGGGGGGGGGGGCTAATGTTACTTTTCAATGATTTCGTGGAATAGATTAAACACCCTTACTTCCTGATTCTGATTAATGTGTTGTTATAAACTAATTACCAACAAATTTAAGAAAAATATATAAATAAAAGGAGGAAAAAACAATAGATTGATGCAAAAAAAAAAAAAAAAAAAGAAAAAGAAAAAAAATGAATTTAAAATTTATCATATTTCTAGACATTACGAAGAAAACAGAAATTAGTTGATGGCATTAATATAATTTTTGTTTGATAGTCAGAAGTGGGAAAAAAACTGAACACTTGAACACAAATCCAATGGTGTATCTATTTGATTATTGACATCATTCGTTAGTCTATTAGAAACATACCAATTTTTCCGTAACATGTCTTTTGTCTAGACATACTTTATACTTTTTAAAAGCCTTGCTGATTTTTATAATGTTTTCCCCGTTATTAGTAATTTACTAGATTTGAAAACTAATGTTGGCGTTTCTGAATCTAAAATAATCCACGGTGCATCAACAAAACAATTGCCTCAATTTTCCTTGTCTCATAGCAACTTAATTCCCAAAATATATCTACAAAATTTAAAAAGGTTTTACATTTTATTTGCGAGAGCTAGGCTGCGTAGTTTACTCTTCTTCTTAAATACTTGTAAATTATATGCAAAAATTTAAATATCGCTAGGAATTTTAAAACTTACGGTAGAAGCAAGAGATTTGAAACTTTTTGGCGCTATTTGAGAGAAAACTGAATCTAAAATAAAGTCTTCAATTGTCCATGTTAAAGTTAAAGCGCTTTGATATTTTTTCGTGATTAACTTGTTCGCTGAAAATTTAATCTCATGGGAAGAAAGTTAAGAAACAGATTGCATCTTTTTTAGTTCAAATCTAAATGTATGTTGGGAAAAATGTTTATGAAAAATGTCGTAAAGGGAAAATTGAAAATCTGGAATAAATCTCTTTTGAAAATTGAAACACGAAGTTTAATATTTCTGCATGTAAGCATTTATACTAAATGAAAAGGACAAAACAACTGGAAAATGTTTTAAATAGTCAACTAAATCACATTTTTTGTCAATAAATAGTAATAATATTTCTCAAGTATCCCAATGTTTCATTATCCGTGTATATTTTTCTGTTGATAAATATTTGTATTCTAAAAAATTGAAAAAAATAAATATTGGTATTCTATTTGGGGGATAGTGGTGGCCCGTACGGTCAGACATTGGACTCATAACTGGAGGGTCACGGGTTTGATGCCAGCCGATCGAAGCTGTCCCGCAATCGCTAAAGAAGACAAGGGCACGTTAAATATGTCCTTGACAATAAAGTTATCCACGTACCATTTTCAAATCAGTACTTTTTGGAGTGCTGGATCAAAAGTGGCTCAACTTCTACTCTAAATCTAAAAATCAGACTATTCCCAGGGCCCCATCAAGCCGGTTAAGCCACGGGTATAAGTAAGTATGGAGGACCCTAGTTTTTAGAGCAATGTATTCTCAATTTTATCGTAAGTGATTACTTGTTAAAATCTTTCGACTTAATACTCTAGCATCTATAGCATTTCATGACTTTATGTAACGATTTCTCCTGGTAACACATAACAAAACTGTATACAGGGTGTCCTGTCACCACTAGATGAACTCTGCAATGCTAGATTATTCTTTCGGAGTGCATACAAATACACGAATATTAGAATCTCTATGATTCATGGTTCTAGAAAAAAAAATGAGAGAAAAGTATGACGTCCTATTTGGTGTAAGAAACAACTAAGTTCAATCAGCCAATTTATGGAATGCATTCATATCCCCACACTGAAAAAATTAATGTTGTTTTTACAGTATAATACAGCTATTTTTTTGGTAATAAATTGTAAAAATTGCTAAATTTACAGTAATAAGCTGTCAAATTGCTACTTTTACATTAATAAACTAAAAT